>JAXRKP010000905.1:127500-130000 GCA_037039925.1 Doris montereyensis | reverse complement strand
TTATAGTAGAATTTGCTTGTTGCACAACTAATTATAGTAGAATATGCTTGTTGCACTACTAATTGTAGTAGAATTTGCTTGCTGCACTACTAATTGTAGTAGAATTTGCTTGCTGCACTACTAATTGTAGTAGAATCTGCTTGCTGCACTACTAATTGTAGTAGAATTTGTTTGCATTATATTAGTAGAATTTGCTTGTTGCACTACTAATATTAGTAGAATTTTGCGAATCTAATTGTAGTAGAATTTGATTTCCATAAGTAGAATTTGCTTGCTGCACTTATATTAGTAAATTGCTTGCTGCACTAATTGTAGTAGAATTTGCATGCTGCACGAATCGAATTTTGCTTGCTGCAACTAATTGTGTAAGAAGAAGAATAAATCCACGAATCGCAAACATTTTTTCACCGATTTCCAGAAGAAGAAGGAAAGAAGAAGCTGTGTGATTCCCGTAGAAAGTTGCAAGAAACTCAAGAACTCTTAAACAAAAATTCTCCCATTTATTAAATCAGAATCACCGAAAATGTTGTAATTCCCTAAAGAAGAAATCGAACGAGAAAGATGAGAAGGGAGTTCGAAAATCAGCATTATATAAAACACAACATTAATTTAAAAAAGAAATGTTAGAGATCCCATGTGATTGTTGAAAAATGATAGGTTATTCGCCGATTTCAACTTTCAACTTTCAACCTAAAAAACTATAGCATGATTCATAAGCCACGAAAGGATAGCAACAATTTTTTCAAATTTGATTTGATTTCACCCACATCCACAACGAAGGCAAGCTTGAGATTCTTGCAAGATTTTACCCATGCCCACGACTGCCCTGTAAACAGCAAGTCTCAAGGGACCTCAATCGTACACGAAAATTCGTGATCTGCACACGAACCCCTTTTTTATCGTCCACCTCATCGCTGGTGTCTGACAACACATTTGACCTGGACCAGGAAGGGGAGGGGGAGGGCTCGACAAAAAACTTGAAAATGATTCAAATGGCAGGGCTCAACCAATTCCAGTTCAAAGATGGCCCCTTGCCTTCTAAACTATCTCCCTCGGCAGATGGCGTCAAGTGTCACTCACCTCATAGATCCGCTCTGCATAATGAATTGGGAGGCTTGCTGGAAAGACCCAGGCTGTTGGAATCCGACTGACAAACATCGGGCAGGCAGACATATCTGATAGATAGACAGACAAGACAAGCAGAAGGTTAAAACACAATTGATTGGATAGAGAAAAAAAAGACAGACAGACAGATTATGAACGGCAAGTAAGACAGACACAGATGATGTCTCCAGACAGACAGACAGACTAGGAGACATCTCTTAATTTCATTCTGTCTAATATCAACTAAACAACGTATTTCGGTGAGACATAAAGGATCACTGACAGACAGGTGTGCAACAGGACTTACAGGCTCAGGCAGGCAGGCAGACAGGCAGGCAGGCAGACAGATTGATCTTTGTTTTCCTTTCAGACAGACAAAGACAAACGATGCATACTATTAGACAGCTTCCATCGTTGCATGACTCCCATCTTAAATGAACATGCACTGCATGCCCTCCCGTGCTTCCCTAGAGACGTTAACTGGAAGCTCTAGCTATGCATTGCTACGGTCTTCCTCTTCTACCACTTCAACTTCGGTAAGAGCTTGGACTCTTTCGTAGTTTCCTCCTCGATCATTTATTTATTCATTATTGTTGTTATATCAGGAAGAAATAGAGGAGGATTTTCACCGTAGTGATAATCTTTCACTGGGTGATGATAGTGTAGTTAAAAAGAAAGATGGCAAAATTGTGGTCTTTCTCCATTCAGCACTTCATTGAGGGTAGGGGTGGTGGTGGGTATGTAGTTAGTTAGTGAGATGGACAATACAGTTTGAAAGGAAATAGGAACGGAGGACGAGGAGAATGAGAAATGGTTGTTGACCCAGAAAACAAGATATAAACCTGATTAAGTCAAGATGGTGATGGTGGCTGGTCTTGGTGATGGTGATGGTGATGTTGTTGATGATGATGATGATGGTGATGATGCTGGAGGTGATGACATGATGATGATCCCTCCTCTCTCTCTCGCTTTCCTCCCTCCCTCTCTCTCTCTCTCTCTCTCTCTCTCTCTCTCTCTCTCTCTCTCTCTCTCTCTCTCTCTCTCTCTCTCTCTCTCTCTCTCTCTCTCTCTCTCTCTCTCTCTCTCTCTCTCTCTCTCTCTCTCTCTGTCTCTCTCTCTCTCTCTCTCTCGTCTCTCTCTCTCTCTCTCTCTCTCTCTCTCCCTCTCTCTCTCTCTCTCTCTCTCTCTCTCTCTCTCTCTCTCTCTCTCTCTCTCTCTCTCTCTCTCTCTCTCTCTCTCTCTCTCTCTCTCTCTCTCTCTCTCTCTCTCTCTCTCTCTCTCTCTCTCTCTCTCTCTCTCTCTCTCTCTCTCTCTCTCTCTCTCTCTCTCTCTCTCTCTCTCTCTCTCTCTCTCTCTCTCTCTCTCTCTCTCTCTCTCTCTCTCTCTCTCTCTCTCT
>JAXRKP010000905.1:112500-125000 GCA_037039925.1 Doris montereyensis | reverse complement strand
CCGACGACGAGTTTCATCAACAACGACGTCAGCCTAATGCTATCGAATCGCATCTTCGCTACCGACCAAAAGATCTACATTATATTTCTGGAACTAGATACCTGTAGTATCTATCTCTGACTTAATTTAAGGTGCCATCCTTCATGAGGATCAATGTGCGCGCAGTTGTAGTAGTCCAGTTGTTAATGCGATTGTTGTACCGATGGACTGTGTAAACTTCAACGAAACATCATAACAAACCCATTTCAGTCTATTTAATTTCACTTTACATTATCCAATTCAATGCGATTCAATTCAATTCCATTAATATATCAATGAAATCAATTTAATTTGATTTAATTTAATTTGATTTAATTTAATTTGATTTAATTTAATTTAATTTGATTTAATTTGATTTGATTTAATTTAATTTAATTTAATTTAATTTAATTAATTTTAATTTAATTTAATTTATTGAATTTAATTTATTGAATTTAATTAATTCAAATTTATTTATTTATTCGATTAATTTAGGTCAATTTAATTCAATTTAATTAAAAATTTAATTTAATTTAACGAATCTTATTTCATTTTCAATACAATGTACAACTTATCTTATATTCTTTGGTTATTCAACTATTCAAGTTCTATCGCGATTCGCTTCGATCTATTTTCTTTCATCCAACGCAAATCTATTATATATTACAGAAAGAGCATTTCACAACAACACATCACAACCCATTGATGTTAAATCTCGTTATTTCATTTTCAAAATAATTCCAGATGCTTTGTGTGTAATCGATTACAATGTATGCTGCGTTGCGATATTGATAACGGTTATGGCTCAATGCTTTCCTTACGTTTTGTGTGGACCTTGTCATTTGAAAACAGGCTACTTATTATGTGCATATTATATTATATTCTACCGACAACTTAGACAGACTGATAAGTTAAACGTGGGGCGGTTGGTGGAATGCTGCTGGTAGGTCCTTCCTTTTTTTTCTTTCATTCTTTGGCATGATTTCCGTCTTGCTGTTTCATCTGAATTCATCCCGAGTTCACAGCATATTATGGATGGGGCAAACATGTTAAGACAAGAACACCACAAACAAACCGACTTATGAATAGTTTCAACGAACTTTGAAAACTGCTCGCTCTAATTGCGTTCAAGTCCAATTGTCTTGAATTTGAATATTATTATGATTTACGATAGTCAAGTCTATCAAGGCAATAACAACAACATCATCATCAACAACAACAACGCGTCTAACAATAAAACAAGAAAAACCAACAACACAAAACAGATCACAACCCCCCCCCAACCCCCCCCCAAAAAAAAAACCAAAAAAAAACAAAAAAAAAAAAAAAAAACAAACAACTACAAAAAATACGACACCACAAAAACAATACCAAAACAAATATTAGACAACAAATTCTATTGAAAGCTTCTCCATCTATAATCACCCCCCTACCTCTCCCTGCACTCTCCTCCATTCCTCGTTTTGCATTCAATTTACATAATATATATATATATATATATATATATATATATATATATATATATATATATATATATATATATATATATATATATATATATATATATATATATATATATATATATATATTATACATATATATTATAATGTGTTAGTTCTTGTTGTAGTCCTACATAGCAATTGCCAACACCCATTCCACCACATTGACAACCAAGGCAACGAGACTGACCATAATGAGTGCATTTCAAGTGAAGCCTTTCAGCAGCAACTGGTGCTCGCATCCTCCCGCACTGCCCCGAGGGGACGACGTGGTCCAGTGTGAATGAAGGAGAAGGATGAGGAGGAGGAGAGGGGTGGGGTGAGGAGAGGAGGAGGAGGAAGATTGAAAGCTGTATTTAAGTACATATGTCTTGTTGCACCCAGCGCCCCTACTGCCAGCCAGAGTAACTCCTGGACGACTAGAAAGAAAGCGTTCACGAATAAGAACTAAACAGGAGGGTACGGGGGGGGGGGGGGGGGGAGGGAAGTACGGAGTGGGGTAGGGGGAGGGGGCAGAAAGAGAGTTAAATGGACGGCGCGGGGCGGAAGTGGAGAGTAGGGGGATACTGGGTGGACTGAGACACAAGGATCGATATGCCAGACGAAAATGGACGTAATTAAGACAGATTGGTATTCGATTTCCTTCGTCACCTATTGTGTCATGCACATTGCGGAGTGGTATTTTAACTACGTTGTGTTTCCACGTTAATCCACGTGGGGGTAGTTTCACCATTGAAATTATCCCATCTACCAATTCGGTGATATCAGGGTAAATAAGATGAAACAACAGAATGGAACATAAATTAACAAATGAAAGGAAAGTGGTAGAACCTACCAGAAAGATAATAAGTTACTTCCTAACCATTACGGCCCATAGAGCCGAAACGTATCCCGGTTTCTATGGCGTGAAGTGGAACAGGTACACACACACACACACACATATACACACACACACACACCCACATATATATATATATATATATATATATATATATATATATATATATATATATATATATATATATATATATATATATATATATGTGTGTGTGTGTGTGTGTGTGTGTGTCGAAATAATAATTATGCCACCATTACATTCCTCGCATAGTTTTTTTCATAGAAAACTGTGTTTTACTTTTCTAAAAGAATATATATTTTTTACCTAAAAGAGAGATTAAAAAACATTACTTCATTAGTCTCTAGCCAAGACCAACAACACCTTACTTATTAGACCACGAAGTTTATTTACTCATGAAGTATCTTATTTAATAGTGACTCCAGATAAATATTATCGTCCTCTAGATTTAGAGCTGTATGTAGGTATTTTGGTCGGTAATGTAAGATGCAATTCGACAGCTTACGGTTGATATCGTCGATGACGATGTCGCTCTAACTCGCTTACGGAGAGGCGATGCGATGGGTGCCAACGTGGAGATCGTGGGTTCGATTCTGTTTGGAACAAAATATAATATTTTCTGTTTATTTCTTTGTGTTTGTCTCGTCTTGTTCCTGTGGGAATTTAATATTTATTTCATGTCTTTATTCGTCCTCTGAGATCGTTGAAGTTGAAGCGTCCTTAGAAAAACTGATGAACCTGAGAGTAAACTCCCTTAGCTTTAAAACAGAAATGGAAGTTGTCAGCAAAAGCTATGCAAAAATTTGAATGATAGATTAAGCCTCACCAAATAACAGTTCACGATCTTAAGGTCAAAAGGCCCATCTATAAGTCATTTCACTCTGTACAGAAAATGTTAGCCTAATCGGTTGAGACAAGTAGACGCCATATCTGATTACGCTTGGGCTTGTCATATACAGAGAGAGAGAGAGAGAGAGAGAAAGAGAGAGAGACAGAGAGAGAGAGAGAGAGAGAGAGAGAGAGAGAGACAGAGAGAGAGAGAGAGAGAGAGAGAGAGAGAGAGAGAGAGGCAGATAGAGAGAGAGAGAGGGGGGAGGGAGGGAAAGGGAGGGAGAGACAGACATACAGAAATATAGAAAAACGGAGAGAAAGACAGACGGAAAGGCAGATACACAGACAGAGAGACAAACAGATAAATAAAGAAACAAATAGAATAAAGACAAACAGATAGAGACAGAGATCGAGACAGACAAACAAATAGAGACAGAGATCGAGACAGACAAACAGATAGAGACAGAGATCGAGACAGACAAACAGATAGAGACAGAGATCGAGACAGACAAACAGATAGAGACAGAGATCGAGACAGACAAACAGATAGAGACAGAGATCGAGACAGACAAACAGATAGAGACAGAGATCGAGAGAGGGAGGGGTGGGGGTAGGAACAAATTGTAAACACTTGACCATGACATTTAGTCAATCCTTTGTGTGGATATACTGTGTTTTCCTAGGTTTTAGCAGCTTTGCTTCACTACCTTGCCACCCCTTTCTCGGACTAGAATTATACTTATTGACCTACTCTTTGCTTCTGACAGGCTTATCCACAGATGCGACTGGACTCAAGCTGCTTTCAGCCTTTTTTGTTTTGAGGTTTTTGGTTTTTGCATTTCTTTTAAGGGAAGGGTGGGAGAGGCGGGGGGGACGGGGGGGGGCGGGATGTTTTTAAGTAGAGGCTGGTGGGTGTGAGAGTTTCAGTGGGAAGAGCTATAAGACAGTGGACGGTGTGTGGAGGAGAAGATAATGCGAAGGAGGAGGAAGAGGAGGAGGAGGAGAAGTGAAATTTTAGATATAATAAAAGCAGCAGCTGCAGCAGTAGTGGTAGTAGTGGTAGTAGTGGTAGTAGTGGTAGTAGTGGTAGTAGTGGTAGTAGTGGTAGTAGTAGTAGTGGTAGTGGTAGTAGTAGTAGTGGTAGTGGGTAGTAGTGGTAGTGGTAGTAGTAGTGGTAGTAGTAGTAGTAACAGCATCAGTGGTGGTGGTGTCGGTGGTGGCGGTAGTAGTAGTAGTAGCTGTAGTAGTAGCAGCAGCATCAGCAGCAGCAGTGGTAGGAGTAGTAGTAGGAGTAGTAGTAGGAGTAGTAGCAGTAGTCGTCGTCGTCGTCGTCGTAGTAGTAGTAGTAGTAGTAGTAGTAGTAGTAGTAGTAGTAGTAGTAGTAGTTGTAGTAGTAGTAGTAGTAGTAGTCGTAGTCGTAGTCGCAGTCGCAGTCGCAGTCGCAGTAGCAGTAGCAGTAGCAGTAGCAGTAGCAGTAGCAGCAGCAGCAGCAGTAGTAGCAGCAGCAGCTGCAGCAGTTGCTGTGACGGTGATAGAGTGGTGGATGATAGATCTTCCAGGTGGTGCTTGCTGCTGAACTGTTCATTCTCAAACGCTGTGACCTGTTTTGATCTGGATCTGGAAACCACCTGAAGCGAAACTCGGTCTGGCGGACCTGATATATCACCGTATATTAAAGTAAAACTAATGATCACTGGTGAACATAATATTGAGAAAGAGAGCAAACCAAATATTAATATCCAGACGATAGCTAGATCTTCAAATGCTAAAGGTGTGTCCCATCTTGTACCTATATAGCCCATGAACAGTTCCATTTCTAATCCGTCAGTCATTTTCAAACGTCTGTGACCACCTGGCTGATGGAACCGTTTCTGATCCGGCTTCCCATTCGAGTATATTTTTTGCGAATTTTTAATGGCGTCCACCTGAAACGGATCTACTTTCCTTCACATGTGTATTCAGTTTAGAAAACAGATTATTAGCTGCTGTTGTTCATTCGTTTTGATATAGATCTACTCTAGTGACTTTGTGCCGTGTGAGATCTTGATCGACCTTACGCTCTTCGACTTAGACAATACTTAGTCTTCATTTAGAATCTAGATAGATCCGTTGTTGGTTGATTTTTAAGATATTAAAAAAGACTGCATTGAGAACTCTGAAATATTATTGCATTACGGATTTATTAGAGATTTATTCTAGATCTAGTGCCTTACGTTCATCGAGGATCTAATCTAATTTGAGATTTGGTTTAGATGTGGTGATTTTTAAGACTGCATTGAGAACTCCAAACTATATATGGTATTTATTGTATATTATTATTAATATTATCTATTCTAGACTAACAGCTAGATTTAAAAGAATGACTTTCACCTTCAAAAAAGAAAAGCAACAGCATTTCTCTCAAAAATATACTGAGGAATTCAATAAACCTCAAATCCTCAATTTGCTAAAGGTTAACATTTCACACCGTAAGGAAAAGAAATCAAATGTTCTTTTTTGGTTTTTGAAAGAGCTATGTTTATGAGCACCTAGTGGGGATCAGATAAACAGACTCTTAGAAACCTGTACTTGGGATATCATGTCCATCCAACCCTCGAGTATAGAGCAGCTCTATCCTAAGCTCATGCATCCAAGCTGATGACAGTGGACAGGGTCCAAAACAATGTGCTCTACGCTTTACTAGTGGAGGCATGGTGTCAATCCCCGCAGCTGCGTGTGAAATACATACCAATGTGGAGCCTCTTGACATGCACAGGGACAAAGCAGTATTAGAGGTATATGAATATGAAAGAAGCAAACGGATGAGTTCCACCCATACAAACAGAAAAAGTGTCGATAACTGGCAACCAAAATATAGATTAAAGCAGAAATCGCCACAACACCATACTGTGAAGCTAACAGAAAGAGACCATCTCCCGGAACAAAGAAAAGAAACACCACGGGTGAACAGAGATCCGCCAAATATCATTTTCAAAGAGCCTCAAATCAAGATGGACCTGATTGACAATCAAAGAAAAAGAAATCAGAACCGCTAACCCTGATGATGTTATCACAAAAAACCATTGATAACTACGCTGACAGCTGGATCCATGTATACACAGATGGGTCAGCTCTCAAAACAACACCAAATGCAGGGTATGGTATCTACATCCAATACCCAGATGGCACCTCTGATGAATTCTCTGAGGCTTGCGGAGAAACATGTACCAACTTTGAAGCAAAAACAGCAGCCATAGAAACAGTACTCTGCCACATCAACACTGTTTTCCATATATTCCCAGCTAAAAGATCACATATCGTCATTTTTACAGATGTATTGTCTGTCCTATAAGCTTTCAAGCCAAAGATCTGATTTCTGACAAACACGATTAGAAGCTGACCAACTAATTAGAACCTATGCCGTCGAGCTAGTAATGCAGTGGATCCCTGGACATGTAAACACACCAGGAAATGACAAAACAGACACTCTTGCCAAAAGGGGATCTAAACGAGAACTACCACCAAATACAAAAACTACAATGCAGACCGCGAAACAAATCATCAAAGTTGACAGCAAAGAGGACTGGATGAACAGATGGGCTTTGGGAAAGACTGAAATAAATTTATAGCCACATATGGCCACCCCACAAGCAAACGACAACATCAACCAACTTAAACTTAAACGAAAAGACCAAGTCACCATCTTCAGGCTCCGAACACACGACACACTGATAAACATGCATCAAAACAGAACAAATCATGAACGTGCCTGAACACGCGACAAGCTACTCCACAAGCAACCTGATACTTGCAACACTATTTATGGAAGCCTATAACAGATGGAAAACACCTGCAGATACCACTTCATGGCAATGGGCCGAATGACAAATTGTGTCCGAGCGCTGCTGGATCAGTAACAACAACAACAACATCACTGTCTTGAGCTTCTTTTTTGTTGTTGCTTGTTCTTGATTTCTCTATTAATTTTCATAGTGTCGCGAATTTATTGAGGAAAAATACCACGCCTTTTTGCAGTGTTTATGGCTTACATTAGATAGATAGATAGATAGATAGATAGATAGATTGATAGATAGATAGATAGATAGATAGATTGATAGATAGATAGATAGATTAGATAGATAGATAGATAGATAGATAGATAGATAGATAGCAAGTAGATAGGCAGATATGTATAATAAATAGGTATGTAAATGGATAGGTAGGTAGGTAGATAGATAGATAGATAGATAGATAGATAGATAGATAGATAGATAGCTAGATAGATTGATTAAGTAGATAGGCAGTTATGTATATAAATAGGTAGGTAAATGGATAGATAGGTAGATAAATAGATAGATAGGTAGATAAATAGATCGATAGATAGATAGATTGAAGTAGATAGACAGATATGTATATAAATGGGTAGGTAAATGGATAGATAGATAGATAAGTAGATATAAAGGTACGTATATGGGCAGGTGGGTAGGTAAGTAGGGAGGTAGGTGTATGTCTAAAATCATAATCCTTATTTCTTTTGTCTCTGAACAGATACAACTTCGATTGGTCATGGAGACATAACAACATTATGTCATAATCTTTTTTAAACTCGCTTTTTTTCTGTCACGCCTCTTGGCCTTAGTAAGCGACCAATTGAGCTGAAATTGTGTATGTAAATAGTCAAAAGCGTGAAGTATGAACCGTATAACTCTACTTAATAGTCGGTCTGTGCGGAAGCCGTTGCCAAGTCACAGTGTGTGGATACGGTTAAATCACATTCAGTTTAAATCTTTATTTAGAATCTACATTATTTGATTTAAATCAAATCAAATCTAGAGACTAGATCGAGATGTAGATCTAGAATCTAGATATAATGTGGATTCTCCATCTAAATTGAATATGATATAGATTCTAGATCTAATGTAGATCTAGATGTAGATAGAATCGAATATCTAGACTTAACTCACAGTGTAACTATAACGTACTCACGTTGATTCTAACTCAGATCTACACTCTAGATCTAAAAGGATTATGGTCATAGGAAGGAAAAACAGAAACAGGCAATATTTAACATAGATTATTCAAAACACAACCAATCACATACAAGATCTACATTTCTTAGTAAATGACTCTTTGTTTCCTTAAGAATAATAGCATTGTTATCCAAATGTGTTTTGTTGTTGTTGGTTTTTCTCTTGTCAGCCGTTGGCTAGCCTATAGGTCGGCAGGAGACAATTGAATAGTCCTACTAAAACTCCCGACATCCCCATAGTGTGGATGTGGTGAATAACACTAACACTAACAGCCTAAACGTTGATGAAGCATTGATCAAGGGAACTAACTCACAATAATTCATTTGCGTTGTCGAAATAATGCGAGTTAGCTTTCTTATATAAAAAAGGCAGATATATATATATATATATATATATATATATATATATATATAGGTCATTTTGTATTTAAATGCCGGAAGATCTAATAGTGATATAAGACAATATCTTCTTTTCATTATTTTTTTCTAATTTACCCTGTCAACCACATGCATTGGTCTCAGGATGAATTAAGAGGAAACAGCAAGACGACAAACATGTGAAGGAAATAAAGGAAATAACTACGACTAGGGTTAGTGGTTATGACTTTATATTGAATCAGTCCTAATCCAATATAAACAATGTTGTTCATTGTTATGGTAATGGATCCATTCTTGAATCAGTCCTAATCCAATATAAACAATGTTTTTATGGTAATGGATCCATTCTTGAATCAGTCCTAATCCAATATAAACAATGTTTTTATGGTAATGGATCCATTCTTGAATCAGTCCTAATCCAATATAAACAATGTTTTTATGGTAATGGATCCATTCTTGAATCAGTCCTAATCCAATATAAACAATGTTTTTATGGCAATGGATCCATTTTTGAATCAGTCCTAATCCAATATAAACAATGTTTTTATGGTAATGGATCCATTCTTAAAATCAGTCCTAATCCAATATAAACAAATGTTTTTTTTTATGGTAATGGATCCATTCTTGAATCAGTCCTAATCCAATATAAACAATGTTTTTATGGCAATGGGTCCATTCTTGAATCAGTCCTAATCCAATATAAACAATGTTTTTTTATGGTAATGGATCCATTCTTGAATCAGTCCTAATCCAATATAAACAATGTTTTTTTATGTTAATGGATCCATTCTTGAATCAGTCCTAATCCAATATAAACAATGTTTTTATGGCAATAGATCCATTCTTGAACCAGTTCTTATCCAATATAAACAAAGTTTTTATGGCAATGGATCCATTCTATTGTGATGGGACAGTTGAAGATAAAGGCCTTGTTATAGAAAAAGTAACAGTCGTGAGAAAGAAACACCCCCCACACGTCACATAGTGTAAACAATGCCAAGCAAAACTGAATGTAAACACTGTCAAGCACACTTAATATACACACTGCCAAGCACACTTAATGTACAACCATAAGTGTACACACTGCCAAACAACACTTAGTGTACACACTGCCAATGAACACGTAGGATACACACTGCCAAACAACACTTAGTGTACACACTGCCAAACAACACACACTGCCAAACAACACTTAGTGTACACACTGCCAAACAACACTTAGTGTACACACTGCCAATGAACACGTAGGATAACAACACTTAGTGTACACACTGCCAAACAACACTTAGGATACATACTGCCAAACAACACTTAGTGTACACACTGCCAATGAACACGTAGGATACACACTGCCAATGAACACGTAGGATACACACTGCCAATGAACACGTAGGATACACACTGCCAATGAACACGTAGGATACACACTGCCAATGAACACGTAGGATACACACTGCCAAACAACACTTAGGATACACACTGCCAATGAACACGTAGGATACACACTGCCAAACAACACTTAGTGTACACACTGCCAATGAACACGTAGGATACACACTGCCAATGAACACGTAGGATACACACTGCCAAAACACTTAGTGTACACACTGCCAATGAACACGTAGTGTACACACTGCCAAACAACACTTAGGATACACACTGCCAATGAACACGTAGGATACACACTGCCAATGAACACGTAGGATACACACTGCCAATGAACACGTAGGATACACACTGCCAATGAACACGTAGGATACACACTGCCAAACAACACTTAGTGTACACACTGCCAATGAACACGTAGGATACACACTGCCAATGAACACGTAGGATACACACTGCCAATGAACACTTAGGATACACACTGCCAAACAACACTTAGTGTACACACTGCCAAACAACACGTAGGATACACACTGCCAATGAACACTTAGGATACACACTGCCAATGAACACGTAGGATACACACTGCCAATGAACACGTAGGATACACACTGCCAATGAACACGTAGGATACACAC
Organism: Doris montereyensis; assembly: GCA_037039925.1. Lineage (NCBI taxonomy): Eukaryota > Metazoa > Mollusca > Gastropoda > Nudibranchia > Dorididae > Doris > Doris montereyensis. Next base: position 114,386 of record JAXRKP010000905.1, on the reverse strand, counting down.
TGCCAATGAACACGTAGGATACACACTGCCAATGAACACACTTAGGGATACACACTGCCAATGAACACGTAGGATACACACTGCCAATGAACACGTAGGATACACACTGCCAATGAACACGTAGGATACACACTGCCAAACACACTTAGTGTGCACACTGCCAATGAACACGTAGGATACACACTGCCAATGAACACGTAGGATACACACTGCCAAACAACACTTAGTGTACACACTGCCAAACAACACTTAGTGTACACACTGCCAAACACACTTAGTGTACACACTGCCAATGAACACGTAGGATACACACTGCCAATGAACACGTAGGATACACACTGCCAATGAACACGTAGGATACACACTGCCAAACACACTTAGTGTACACACTGCCAATGAACACGTAGGATACACACTGCCAAACACACTTAGTGTACACACTGCCAATGAACACGTAGGATACACACTGCCAAACACACTTAGTGTACACACTGCCAATGAACACGTAGGATACACACTGCCAATGAACACGTAGGATACACACTGCCAATGAACACGTAGGATACACACTGCCAAACAACACTTAGTGTACACACTGCCAAACAACACTTAGTGTACACACTGCCAATGAACACGTAGGATACACACTGCCAAACAACACTTAGTGTGCACACTGCCAAACAACACTTAGTGTGCACACTGCCAAACACACTTAGTGTACACACTGCCAAACACACTTAGTGTACACACTGCCAAACACACTTAGTGTACACACTACCAATGAACACGTAGGATACACACTGCCAAACAACACTTAGTGTACACACTGCCAAACACACTTAGTGTACACACTGCCAAACACACACTTAGTGTACACACTGCCAATGAACACGTAGGATACACACTGCCAAACAACACTTAGTGTACACACTGCCAAACACACTTAGTGTACACACTGCCAAACACACTTAGTGTACACACTGCCAAACAACACTTAGTGTACACACTGCCAAACACACTTAGTGTACACACTGCCAAACACACTTAGTGTACACACTGCCAAACACACTTAGTGTACACACTGCCAAACACACTTAGTGTACACACTGCCAATGAACACGTAGGATACACACTGCCAAACACACTTAGTGTACACACTGCCAATGAACACGTAGGATACACACTGCCAAACACACTTAGTGTACACACTGCCAATGAACACGTAGGATACACACTGCCAAACACACTTAGTGTACACACTGCCAATGAACACGTAGGATACACACTGCCAAACAACACTTAGTGTACACTGCCAAACACACTTAGTGTACACACTGCCAAACACACTTAGTGTACACACTGCCAAACACACTTAGTGTACACACTGCCAAACACACTTAGTGTACACACTGCCAAACACACTTAGTGTACACACTGCCAAACACACTTAGTGTACACACTGCCAAACACACTTAGTGTACACACTACCAAACACACTTAGTGTACACACTGCCAAACACACTTAGTGTACACACTGCCAAACAACACTTAGTGTACACACTGCCAAACACACACTTAGTGTACACACTGCCAAACACACTTAGTGTACACACTGCCAAACACACTTAGTGTACACACTGCCAAACACACTTAGTGTACACACTACCAAACACACTTAGTGTACACACTGCCAAACACACTTAGTGTACACACTGCCAAACAACACTTAGTGTACACACTGCCAAACACACTTAGTGTACACACTGCCAAACACACTTAGTGTACACACTGCCAAACACACTTAGTGTACACACTGCCAAACACACTTAGTGTACACACTGCCAAACACACTTAGTGTACACACTGCCAAACACACTTAGTGTACA
>JAXRKP010000905.1:32500-107500 GCA_037039925.1 Doris montereyensis | reverse complement strand
CAGAAAACAACCTGCTGCCCTGTAGGCTGGTCTTGCGTGACCACAGGTCAAGGGAGCTAACCCTGACATAAAATAACAAGGCCCGGTAGGGGGCCTCAGGCGGCAGCCCATTCTCTACTTAGGGTACAATGGGCCAATCACCTGCTTATCCTAAATCAACTGATTCAGAGAAATAAATACGATATACCCGGCTTGACCTTTCGAAGACGAACATAGAAATAAACATAGACTGGTTTTTTGGAACATGGAATATTAAGGCAATGAATGGAAACAAGGTAGAATTAGGTGAAGAATGGAAAAATTCAAAGTAGACATTTTAGCCATGACAGAAACAAAGAAAACAGGACAAGGAGTAGAAAATGTAAGGCCAAATCTTACTTTAATCTTCTCAGGAGTAGATTTGAAAAATAGAGCTAGAGCAGGAGTAGGCCTCCTGGTGCATAAAAGGCATGAAAAGCTGCTAGAAAGTTGGAAATTTGTAAACCCGTGGTTATTAGAGGTAAGTATTACACCAAAAGGAAGTGAAATTAAATTATTAATAACTTATGAACCAAACGGAGACGCAACCAAAGAAGAAAAATATCTTTGAAAACGATTTACAAATAGCTGTAAAGAATCTCAAACCCAAACAGGACCTAATGGTTTTATGAAATTTGAAGTAGGCAACAATGTAGAAACATCAGGAGTAATAGGTAAGGAGGAGAGACAACAGCTTCTCCAAATGGAGAGAGACTAATACATTTTTGCCTAAAGAATAATATGACAATAGCCAACACCTTTTTTCCTCATAAAGATATAGACACATATACAAGAGTAAATGAAGACAGATGTGAAAAGTCAATGACAGACTACATAATAGTTAGCAGCAGAGTAAACAGATGAGCTAACATATTTAGTGATCATCGCCTAGTGATTGCCAAAATGAGATTACTGACTGAAGAAAACAAAGAGAAAAGGAAAGAGACTAAAGCTTCTAAACTCAAAATAGGGGAACTAAATAAATCAATAGTAAAGCAGATACGCCAATCTAGGATAACAAGATTTATCAGTGAATGACAGATGGATCTGAATGATAGCACAATAGAAGAAAAGTGGCAAAGGTATAAAGAAACACACACCAGTTGTACTGAAGAGGTCTGTGGTAGGAAACAAATTAAAGGGGATAAGAAATGAACAGCATGGTGGAATGAGAATGTCAAAACTAAGATCAAAGAAAGGAATGATGCCTGGAACTTACTGGAAGAAATACTTGCAAACAAAGAGGCCAGAGGATAGAATAGATTACGTGAATAAAAGAACTATCACCAAAGAGGAAGTGAGGAAAGCAAACCAAAAACAATGGGAAGAGTTTGGACAAAGACTTCAAGAACGCTATCAAAGAAATCAAAAGTTGTTCTGATGAGCAATGAAGAGCATGAAAAAGATCAATGCATGCCCAATACGACAAATTAAGAACGCCAAAGGAGAAATCCGGGCAGTGGACAGGTCAGCACCTGTACGGGGAGTAGATGACCCCGCCCTCCACGAGTCTCCTGCTGCCTTGCAGGCAGGTCTTGGCTGACCAAAGGCTAAGGGAGTTAACCCTAAAAGAAAACAAACTGCTGCCTTGCAGGCCGGTCTTCAATGACTAAAGGCTAAGGGAGTTAACCTGACAGAAAATAACAAGGCCTGGTAGGAGGCCTCAAGGTGGCAACCCCACCATATACCTAGGGTACAGATTCAGGGACATAAAAGCTTGATTTTCCCAACTTGAAAATGAATACTGTGATTTTTGGAGCATGGAAAGTTAGGGCAATAAATGGAAAAAGAGTTAGAATTAGTTGAAGAAATGGAAAAATTCAGAGTAAATATTTGATTACAGAAACAGGACATAGAAAATGTAGGACTAATATATTTTAATTTCTCTGGAGTAGATGTCAAAGATTAGAGCAGGAGTAGGCTTTCAAAAAGGCATGAAAAACTACAAAGTTGGACTATTAGAGGTGAAAATGAATACGGAATGTGATTTTTGGAATCTTAATGGAAATGTTAGGGCAATAAATGGAAAAGAAAAAAGTTCTCCAAATGAATTAGTTTTTGAAGAAATGGAAAAATTCATAAATGTATCCAGTAAATATATTGGACTATTACAGAAACAGGACAAGGAATAGAAAATGTAGGACAAACAGAAATGAATAAACAAATATCAAGATTTCAGTAAAAACATTTTCTCTGGAGTAAGTCATAAGGCTAGAGCAGGAGTATCTAGTGCATAAAAAAGGCATGAAAAACTACTAGAAAGTTGGACTATTAGAGGTAAATATTAAACCAAAAGGACGAGAAATTAAATTATTTATAGAACCAAACGAGAAGATGCTTTAGGAGCTTTAAACGCATCAATGTAGAAACGTTAGGAAGAATAATAGGTAAAGAAGGAGAGACAACAACTTCTCCAAATGAGATACTAATAGTTTTTGCCTAAAGAATAACATGACAATAGCCAACTTTTTTCCTCATAAATGTATCCACAAATACACAAAGAGTAAATGAAGACTGAAAAGTCAATGATAGACTACATAATAGATAGCAGCTCCCCGTTTGCCAAAATTAGTGACTGAAGAAAACAAACAGAAATGGAAAGAGAAGAAAGCTACTAAACTCAAGATGAGAAAACAAATCAGTAGAAAACAGGTATACCTATCTAGTAAAAAGATTTATCCGTAAGATCTGAATGATAGCACTCCTCAGTTGAAAGAGGTCTGTGGTAGCGAACAAATTAAAGGAGATAAGAGAAGAACAGCATCGTGGAATGAGAATGTAAAGACTAAGATCAAAGAAAAGAAGGATGCCAAAAAACACTTGCAAACAAAGAGACCAAAGGATTAAAAAAGACCATAGATTACGTGAATAAAAGAACTGTCGCCAAAGAGGAAATTAGGAAAGCAAAACAGGAACAATGGGAAGAGTTTGGACAAAGACTATAATAAAGCTATCAAGGAAATCAAAAGCTGTTCTGGGAAGGGGGGGGGGGGGCAATGAAGAGCACGAGAAAGACCAAAGCATGCCTAGTACGACAAAAAAAGAAAGAATGCCAAAGGAGAAATAAGGAAAGAAAACAGCGAAATCATGGAAACATGGAGAAAGCATTTTCACCAATTGCATAATCCCTCCAGAACGTATGAAACAAGGAGTAAAGATCAATTAGTAAGAGTAACAAGTAATCCAGAGGAGGTAGCTGAAGATGTAAATATATCAATGAAAGAAATCCAAACAACTATAAGAAAAATGAAATTTGGAAAAGCCCCAAGAGCAGATGAAGTTTAGCCAGAATTGATTAAAAACCAAAGGAGAGAGGCAGACAGACTACTCCATGCAATATGCCAACAAGCATGGAAGTCCAAACAGGTGACAGATAATTGGGAAAAGGAATGGGAGTACCAATACATAAGAAAGGATCAACTATGGAATGATCAAACTATAGAGGTATATCACTACTTAGCGTTCCAGGAAAAGTATATGCCAGGATACTGGAAATGAGACTAAAGACAAGAGTAGAGGATTAGATTGAAGAGCATCAGAGTGGATTTAGACCAGGAAGAAGTGTACAAGACCACATATTTACATTTAGACAAATAATAGAAACATTGACTTGCACCTGTGTTTTATTGACATAGAAAAGGCATTTGACAATGTGAGGGGGACGAACTATGGCAATTTCTTAAAAACAACCCACAATGTAGAGCAAAATTTAATAGAAGCCATTAAAAGTTTTTACAATAAACCAACGTGTGCAGTGAGAGTAGCTGGAAACATATCTGCAGAATTTAATGTAGATATAGGAGTACGACAGGGTTGTATCTTAAGTCCTCTTTTGTTTATCACATTTATGGATTCAGTCGCAAAGGCATCCTCAAAAATGAAGAAAATGAATGTAGGTATGTGAATTCTCAAACCCCTAAATGTATCAATACTTTCATTTGCTGATGATTTTGTTCATTTGGAAAATCAGAAAGTGACCTTCAGTCGAATATCAACATGATGAATAATGAATTGACTAAAAGAGAAAATGATAGTAAATGCAAAGAAAATCAACACAATGCTAGGGAAGCTAACATACACAATCTTAAATTGACCAGGGAGAATTTAGAACAAGTTCAAAGCTACAATTACCTAGGAGTCACGATTAACTCAGAGGGAAAATTAAGAGAAGAAATCAGCCAGAGGATCCAAAAGGCAAGTGCAATATATAACCATCTAGGAAAGGCATTTATAGGTAAACAGGAATTGTCAATAAAAAAACAAAATAGCGGTATACCAGACAGTTTATTGTCCTACTCTCCTCTATGGCAGCGGAACCTGGACCTTAGATTAGAGAAGATAGTAGAGTACAGGCAGCTGAAATGAAATATCTAAGAAGAGTGGTAGGGAAAACTAAAAGAGACAAAATCAGAAACACAACAATTAGAGATCAAACCAAAGTAGATGGCATAAAAACTAAGATAGAAACAAATCAATTGAGATGGTTTGGGCATGTCAACAGAACGAATGACAATATAATAACTAAATTAGTATACAGTGCTAAAGCCCAAGGTAAAATACCAAAAGGCTGACCTATGAGAAAGAAGGGAAAAGAAATTTAACTTTATTTTTAGAAGGAAACAGAAAATGCCACGACAGGGCAACCTAGAGAAAGATCATCTCGGCACCTGAACGCATTCACTGGAAGATAGAATAGGAACTGATAAAGAAAGAAAGAAAGTATTGGATTCTGATTAACTTTTTCACTATTGATCTTCCACTAGGTCTTATTATTATCTGATCAAATGTGGCCATTGTGAATGCCAAGGGCGGGTGGGGGAGGGGGATGCAGACCTTGCTAGTTGCAAACATTTACTTGTTTTGACTCCTGACATTTATGTCTTTCGGGGAGATTATTGTAGGAAGGAGATGTCTGTTTCCCCTACTGGCGAGTAGTATGTTGCTTTTAGATCCCCTCCCCCCCCATTATCTCTTTCTTTGTTTCTCTGGTTGAGTGTGCGTAATTCTTTTGGGAATGGCATCCGATTTCAGCTGTCTCACTGTCTCCGTTATGTATGGGGGGAGGGGGCGACATAAGAAGGGGCAACAAGTCGATACACATCTTATAATATATCTTATTACATGAGGAGAGAGGATGGTTGGCAGGGACTGCAGGTAACTCCTACTTCTCTGCTTTCACTTTCACTCCTTCACCTGGCAATTAATTCACCCTGAGATCACCACATTTATGGTGACTTGCATATTTCCTAAGTTTTTCTTCATTTAATGCCCCCCTCCCCTCCCTGTCCAGGTAGGTGGATCGACAACCAGTCCATGGGAGATGGACGTTAAAAAGGAGGTCCCGTGTGCAGACTAAAACACTCCGTGCAAGTTAAAGATCCCTTGGTTGTTTGCAGGACAGTCTGGACATATGTGGTGTTCTCGCCTCTGACACAAACTCCCTGATGAGAAAGTGAAAGTCCGAATGAGAGATTAGATCTAGATCTAATATGATAATAGGCCCTATTATTTTATGGTTACATGTCACAAGTATTAGATCTAGTTTCCTTCAATCTCCAATGAAACCAATATGCACCAAATCCAGTAAAATATTGATACTGGAAGGCATCTTCATTAAAGGACAGAGAACGTAAGACATCTACTTCGTGAGCTCGAAATGAAGATTTAGATCTAAATCTAGTCTAGTCTCAATACATGCAACCCAGTTTCAAAACCGCAAGTTTTGTTACACTCCTCTTTGTCAGAGGAGTTAAAACATGTAAAATCAGTACATCGCCTTGGCATTTTTCGAATGAGCTCAACGCAAAGCGAAAAAATAATATCACTCAACTTAGGACAAAATCAAGTCTTCTTTCAGGTCTGTGCTAACGGTACACACATCGGCGTTGCCAACCGATGTAAACACCATTGTCACGTGACCGATGTGGACGATGTATAGATCCCATTGGAGGAATGCATTTTCACATCGCAGCCATTGCGTTCTATATCAGCGAGGGGTTCATATTTATAGATGAGAAAACGGAATAAGAGATAATGTACATTAATTTATTTATTATTGTTTTAATGAGAGACTTGGATGTGAAATTGTAATATTCGATGCATGCAAAATCGATTTCCTGTTTTACAAGCTTAACTCATTTTAACTGGCACATTACGATCACGTGTAATAAAGATTATCTTTGGCTAAACTAAGAGCACTGATGAACTTCCATAGAGCCGAATGTAGATACATGTATTCAGCAGTTTAATCCAGTCCTTTCATCATCTAGGCTGTCCTGACGTAACAAGAACGTTACTGGGTCAATAAGCTAACAATGCATGGAATGAAATTCCGACCTCATTTGCATCAGGTCGTGTCTGTTTCAGTGTTTGCGATCCCATTCGAGGGCATGGATATATATTTTGTCAATGTCACTACTGCTTCATTATACATGTATTGTACACAGAATTATAGTAATCTTGAATTATGTTGTATTATACACACCCACGCCGGAGAATTTGGTTTCTTCTTTGACCCAATTGTGTGTGAACTCATTTGTGTGAGCCTGCAAAACAAACCTTGCTGCAATTGGCTAATTATTACTATATGAGTATATGGCAAGATAGTTATAATGAAAATTATATTTACATGAATCTACGTAACAGGACTGAATAGCCACACATAATTATAATCAAAACACAGTATTTTTGTGTACATGTATTATTATCATTATTGTTTTCAAAAGTCTCGTGTCACAGCATTAAATACACAGCATAACACACTCGTATTACGTGCTTGGATTTTGAACTGATGTAAAGCTACGATCAGCGAATCTATGTCTCATCACACGTTGATTCTCTGCTCAGCACATTCGCTCTCTTCTTTTTAGTGAAAGCCTGAGCTGGGTCACGCTGAACTCAGCGAACTGCCTGCCTTGAACTCTTGACCTCCCGATGGAGTGATGAGTTTTTTGCCGTGTTCACCATGTTTTCTTATTATTTTAGACTCTTGAGTGTCCGCTTTCAAGGAACATCCATATTTTCAGAGAATCAATTCGCCAAATGATTTATAATGTATATTATGTCTCTTTTACTCTTTCTTTTCAATCCCACTTCTCATGAACGAACTGTGTCAGTATGTAAATGATATTATGCTAAGTGGGCTATTGCATTATGGGATTCCATTGCCGTGTAGGAATAGGCAATACCCATGTTGAGGTATCGATAATGGATTTGAGGAGATATCGAGATTCTTATCTGTTAAAGATTTCAAACAGTAAGACCTACTATTTTTTAGCAATGTATATCACAATTACATTACAAAATACTCAATCTGAAAGACGAGGACAGTTGTAAACTGTGTTGAGTAAAGTATATGGCTTGATAATTTAAAATAGGTATTTTTTAAGCAATTGAAAAACACTACCACGGACGCATGGGCTGCATTTAGACACATGGAAGATGTTTTTGCGCATATCTTATCTTGGCATGAACGATATAGTAATTTTCAACTTCAAAAGCGCTATATATGGTTTATATATTTCACTCACTCAAATTTTACGATAGACAATAAATGACATGATCAAAAAGAAACGAAACATTCTTAAACATTCATACTTCTCGTGAAAATGACTTTCCGAATACATTTTGCTCAATACGCATTATGGGTATCGTACAATCAGTAGTGATTTTCAACAGCTCGTCACTATTCGAGGTGATTGAGGGACGGGTCAAAACAAAGGTACAGTTTGATTCAGATTTGACAAAGAGTTATCATTTTGATTACACCACTTCTGAAAATGGATCGTTCAGAAGGCATGGGTAAGTTTCTTGCTTAGTGTTCGTTCAACCTGTGAATTCTATATAACGAAAAAACACGCATGTTCTAATATTACTCGTTCGATATTTTCCGCCATGATGACATTGTTTTCCCGTTTTTGGTCCACGGGCCAACAACAGTCATGGGCCACATTGTGCTATGAATGGCAGTTTTCCAAAATGGTCCATCCCCACTTCCCTCTTTTACCCAAGTTTTCATGTCATTTTGCTCACAAGTTTTATAACTCGTGATTCTGGATCGTAGAGATCTATTATTCTAGAAACCTAGAGATCTAGATCTCTAGATCTATAATTAGTCAAAGCCTAGGGCTAAAAGGAGCGAGTAGTAGTAGATTCTCTAGAGTAGGCGGCTAGATAATCTCTAGTCTAGATCTAGATTTTAGCTCTTAAAAACCATGTTTCAGTCAAGGGATGTAACCGTGAAAAATATTTGTCACATGTCAGTTATATTGCCAGATGCAACGTCATGCGGCACTGCTTAGGTTTGAGTCTACCTTACAAAGCTGGGGCATCTGGACTGGAAATTGAGAAGTTGGGACACCACCCACCTTTATTTTAACCCAAGTAGAGCTTGCGGTGTTATAGGATGTGACCTTCTTACAGCGAGGGGTTGCCCTAGCCATTTGCATGAAAAACGAGTCTAGGATTTAGCAAACAATGAGCTCACGTTTACAGATGATAAAAGACCTATAAAGTATGCATTTTCTATAGTTAAAAGAATAAGAAATTCCTATTGAGATGTTACTTGAACTAAGGACAAACAACAGCGATATCCGTGTAATCAACTTAGCCTTGCACGAAGTGTCGAATGGGAAAGCGTCACTTTGACGAATGATAACAAGGCTACCAGGAAAGCCACAAGCTTACAATAATTGTAATCATATTGGCTGTTGTGTAACTATGAACTCAAAGGTCAAACTACGTCATAAACCATGTAAGGAAAGTGGAAATTTCCATTAAAGAAGCCTATGTGTCTGGCCCTAAATATAGGGCATGCGCGCTTCCTGGGCCAACTGTAACACGCCTAAACATAGGTCCAACGTTTTCTTGGATTAACCCAAGAAAAGCGTGTGTTACGGTTGTCCCAGGAAGCGTGCAGGCCCTGTATTGATGGTCGGCCCCGTCATTGGCACGGGAAGCTCTATATTATGGGCAAGACACCTAGGATCTTGAATGGAAATTTTCAATTTCCATAACACTAGAAAAGTGTCACTCAGCCAACGCAATGGCTGCCACACATGCCAGTTACTCTCTGACAGTCATCGCTGGGCGCGAGGCTGCCCACACAGTTAACGAGTTCATGGGGAAGTGAATGTCATCACCAATCTATTGAATTCAGTCGCGTATCGACCATCTGGTCTCACCCAAGCCAAACTAGGATGATTCCATTCTTTCAGTTTAGAAGGATACAAGACCAATTACGTATCTGTGCAAACACACATTCTTATTATCAGTTCAATCACACACACTCTCAAAACAGACCAGCTCACAACATTTACACCCCTCTGGCGATGGATTTGTCCTAGTAGGATCATTCCATTTTACTGTGACCAATAAATGAAACTTGTATAATCAAGCCTACTTCATGCATAGGACAGCCGTTAGCATCGTTATTATCCAAGGCAAAGATAATAGTGACACGCCCCTTTAGAAATAGTCTCAACCAAGGGTCTGTTTGAGGTAAGCTTATGAGCCCGAACACGTCCATTTTGCTGTTTGCTAAATGGTTAACCAATCAGAAAGCATTATTTCAAAAGAGGATGAGCGTAAGAGGGTAACAAGGAGGAATATTCGAGTCTCTCTTGACCCGTCCTTCACTGAGAAGTTTGCGGTTGGCAAACGGTAAATCCTGTGTGTGGCGCTGACCAGAGTACTATAACGAACTGGCATTTACCAATCATAGTTAATCAACAGCCAGTGAGATTACAATTAAGCTTGTAGCTTTCCCGGTAGCCTCGCTATCATATCATTTGTCAAAGTGACGCTTTCCTTTTCAACACACTGTGACTTCGTGCAAGCCTCAGTTGATTGCACGGCTATCACTACTATTGTTATACAGATCTCTCTCCCTCTCTCTTGTATGTGTGTATGTGTATCTTTCTCCTTCAATCTTTCTTGGTCTTGTCCTTTCTCTCTGTCTTGTATGTGTATCCTTCGATCTTTCTTGGTCTTGTGTGTCTCTCTCTCTCTCTCTCTCTCTTCTCTCTCTCTCTTCTGTGTCTCTCTCTCTCTCTCTCTCTCTCTCTCTCTCTCTCTTTGAATCACGTGTGTGTAAAGGTGTCTCCGTCCCTTTTATCTTTCTTAAATCTTGTGTCACGATCTATGATGTGCGATTTAATCTGAAGATATGTCATCTTTCTCTGTCTTACACATGTATGTGTGTCACTCTCCTGTCTATCTTTCTTGGTCTTGTGTTTCTCTCCTCTCTATTTGTGTCTTGGATCTAGATTTAATGTAGGATCGGATCTAGAGCTAAATATAATCTAATCTAGATTTCCTGTAAGAAATCGTAAGACTCAAAAGTGGACCCTACAGCAAGGTTGACGGATTTTGTCACTGGTGAAGCGGTCGGTTTGGCAATCAAATAATGAATGAGGCTGTGAACAATGAAATGACGCGCTTACCGCGAGAGCGTACTCGAGTGCCAAAACGGTATTCGATTCGTCGTACATAATCGGCAATACATCTGATACTAATGATGAATAGTCACTTTGTAATAAAAATGTGTTTGCACAAATACGTAATTGATCTCGTCTTGCTTACTTGAACAGAATGAAATTATCCTAGTTTGGTTTGGATTGGGTGAGACCAGGTGACTGCCATGAGACTGAATTCAATAGATTGGTGATGGCCTGGTCAGAAGTCACACTACCCTGTGAACTCGTAAAACTTTGCGGGCAGCCACGCACTGCGGTAATAATTGTCAGCAAGCTAACTAGCGTGTGGTAGCTATTGCGCTGGCTGAGCGAGTCGCTTTTCTGGTGTTAACATCTATCACTATCCCTGACGCATAGACACCCTCTCCTGGGGTTGAATTCTATACTCGGGTATCTTATTTATTTTATTTTTCAATGGTAAATACAATTCAACGAGAAGTAAATATAGCATATCAAACCATCTTAAGACGATATAAAATAGCATTTCCATGGGGAAAATACTCTTTAGACAATAATCCATCTACCTCTAGCAGACCTGATTTTTTATTGCTTTTGAGTTTTAAGTTTTTGCTTTTAGTATGTACACGAGTAACTGTTAACTGTTTGAGCCTTTGGTTGCTATAGAAGTGGCCACCATCTTGATATATGTGAAAATATAAAATAAAAACAGTCATCCTATATCATTGAAAAGTTTGTAGCGTCTTTGGTTGCTATAGAAGTGGCCACCATCTTGGATATATGTGAAAATATGATAGCGATGATTAGCAAGATAAGTGACCACTGATGAGAAAGAGAGGAAAAATGAGTCTTCCACTTCCAGTATAAAAACAATGAATGGGAAGGAGGCATCTGTAATTCTGATTTCGTAATAGAATGCAGGTTTTATTTGGGGGGAGGCTTTTACTTGGAAAAAGACAGAAACCGCGGCAACAATTACCTTATTTTGTTATTGTTAAATTCGAGATTAGGCGAACGACTGACTCTATACCTGAAATCGTTCCTGTATCCTGATTTTTTGTTTACATTTAGCTCCTGATTTTTTTAAAATTTAGAGTGGCAGGTCTGCATTTGGGAGCAAAATTGATATTATGGAATTTTTTTCTAGTTCCACTTCTTATCTTTACTTAGTAGTAATAAACTTCGGCCCATCGCTGTGTGATAAAAGAGGCATGGCGCGTCAGTGTATGTAAATACACACACAAGCATAGGATATAGAGGGGGAAAAAAAAAAAACTGGTCATTTCGACGTCTGTTTTCACGACAATGCACATCTAAACAATAGATTTATAATCCTCTTTACATTAGTAACAATGCCCGAGACTGTCGAAAGAGTAAGGGGTTGCTACAACAAGGAACCCCGTCTGAAGCGTTTGTTTTGTGTTATTTTTTGGATTTTTTCCACACTAAAATTCTATCTCCTCCGCCATTCACCCCGAACGATTTGTATTATATTTGGCAACTAAGGGAGGAGATAGATTTTGAGAGTCAAAATCCAAGATGGCGGCCGCTTCTATGGCAGCCAAGGACGCTACAAACTTTTCATTGATATAGAATGACTATTTTAACAGTTACTCATGTGCATACTAAATGCAAAAACTTAAACTCAAAAGCAATAATAAAAAAACCCCACTTCATCTCATCTTAGACCTGTCACAAAACTATTTCTTTCTCTATTTTTAAAAATCTGCAGATACTCTAGACAGCAATGGAATGCATGGAGGCATGCCTCCTATGGGTATGTCAATGGGGTCCCACATGGCCACCCGCCGCCAGATATCAAACCAGACATCTCCACGCTCACGTCTCCAACATCCACCCACGGTGGCTACTACGGTTTTGGCCCCGGCGGCCTTCCCAGCATGGCCACCTCAACACAGCCCTCGCCACAGATGCATTCCTCTGGCATGCATTCACCCTCCTCCATTGGGTCTCCACCTATGGTGTGCCTAAGCCCAACAGGTACAAGCCCCTCTCCTGGTTTGCCACATTCATCCCTGCATACTAAACACATTTGTGCGATATGCGGAGATCGGGCTTCTGGAAAACACTATGGTGTCTATAGGTAAGGAATTGAAATTATTTTGATATATGTAGCTTGATGAAATTTTTATAATTTTTTATCGTAGTTACACCACACAGCAAATGGATATTTATTTTTTTAATGTACAATGGGTAAAAAAAGAAATCTTCAGTAAAGAGTTGTCTTGCTTTATCCGAAGTGAGTAAAGTTCCTTCAATGTCAACTACAGACCAGCAATGATTTTACTACCTTTTTAGCCCATCCATCTTAACATTAACTCTTTTTAACAAGATAAATTGTCGACCTACTGGTGCTCCCGCCGGGTTCTTCTATAATGCCAAACGCTGATATTTATCGGTCATGGGCGTTTCCTCACAATTTTTGTTTCGTAGACTGATACTGCTAAATACTGCTAAGATTGTGAGGAAGCACCACAACTTATTCACCAGTGTTTGGCACAGAACAGCGAGAGCGCCAATAGATTGACAATTGGCATTCAATGCCGAGCAGAGTTATACGCTTTGCTTTTTTTGAAATGTATCTGTCATGGAACAATGCATTTTTTTGGTATTACATTAAATCAACTTAATATATTGTACCACAATTGGCACATTTTGTGACTGTTATGAGAGATTTACCAATATGTTATATATGCATGTTACTGAAATTACTTTTGATACAACATGGCTTCAGGTTTCATTCCTTTTTTTTTTCAGCTGTGAAGGTTGTAAAGGATTTTTCAAACGAACAGTTCGAAAGGACTTAACATATGCCTGTAGAGATGACAAAAATTGCATGATTGACAAACGACAAAGAAACCGGTGCCAGTACTGTAGATATATGAAATGTCTTGCCATGGGAATGAAGAGAAAGGTACTTAATCACCTTGACATTGTTTTCTTCTTCTTTAAGATTTTGACTGTTTTTCTACATGTGGTTCTGTATTTTTTCAATTTGAATCTCCCACCCTTTCCTTTAGTCACGTCACTTTTTTTTTCCTTATTTCTTTAGTCCTGTTATGAAGACAGATCGTTGACCTGTCATTCTATGACACTTATTGTTCATGTCAGGCCTTGACGATGCTCGAGTCATACTTGGATACAAACAAGCTTTGTATTTGTTTGTATCAAAGTGTGGCTTTGAGCATCGCCCAGGCCTGGCACACATCTCTTTCTTTTCACTCTTTCACTTTTATTTTGCTGTTTCCTCTTGATTCACCCGAAGATCACATAACACTGCAACACACGTCGTCGTATTCTCTAAAGATTCTCTGAAGAAATGGCGTTGTTATAACTTAATTTTTTTATTTTGTCAGTTTGTCATGCAAAAGACGCTTGCATGGCTTCTTCAAATTATTTTTCTGCTACTCGAGCAGTGTGAGGCAATGTCTTCATGTCTTAGTAGTCTTAAAAACCTGGGTGACTAAGAATGGTCCTTGCTGTGTTGACATGTGCTTGTGAGGCAGGTTGCTCATTATTATACTGTGTATTCTAGTATGTACAGAAAAGCCAATAGAGTAGGAAAAAGAGACAGATTTTATTTTTTTCATATGCCAAGTTGGTGTTAAACAAAGCATGAGCACAGAGAAGAAATTTCTGGCCTTTACGGGCTGTATTTATAACGATTAATAAAATCGTTGCGGTAAAAATAGCTTTAAGAACTTAAACAAAGAGCTTTCAATGGAAAACAAAAAGCTGTGTAGGCATGGACCATTTCAAACTTATAAACGCCGGTCGTCTTGTAATAGTGGTTAGATAAAGCATGTATTCTGTTGGTGGATCTTGTTTGTCAATGAGCAGGCTACTTGCTTGCAGACTTTAACTGTCATAATGGTTTACAGCGTGCCACCCAAATGTGAACATCACAGCGTTTAAGATGCAAATGGGTGCAAGCGTTAACCTGAGAGTGAAAAGTTGCAATGACTCTGAAAATGGTTGGGGGAATGAAACTGATTATTACCACATGCAGTAAGTTTTAAATGTACTGGATATGTAAACCAAGTTGTAACCGTTGGTCCAAAGGGTGACAAAGTTAGTGGTAGAGGTGGCTCTTGAAAATAATGTAGAAGGGGCCTTTGCTGATGATGTCGCATTGGCAAGAACTGGGGAGCGCCTTACAACAGATGCCCATTGGTGGTTCACAAACTGTGTTTGTGTCAATGCTCATCTTAGAAAATGTTGACACTACATGGGAATTCCATGCATGCTGTACGCGGCTTATCAAACACAGGGAAGTTAACATTTATCGCTAGACAAAGAACATGGAGGAGAAAAAATGGGGTACGGCTGTGTTGCGATGCTTTCATCCTGTTCCTTTATTGTTGACAAATCTTCTAAACTATTTCCCATTTCAGTTTCTATATTCCATTTCTCTATGCTGCTTGTTTTCTTTTCAGGGTTTGTTTTTTAGCATTTTGTCATGATATATGTCTATATGGTAGCTTGTTTATTATCCTGTTAGTATTGTTAGATCATCTGAGTTATGTTTCATTTAGACAATAAGTGCATTTGGATTAATTCAAAACAGCATCAATATAAATAAAAAACCAAAAATCTAAAGATACATGAACATCTTTTTACAAAAAACTACAGTACACTCTCATTGTTATCGACCATTCATAATTTTGATGAAAGACACGGTGATGTTTATGGTCTCGTACTCTTTCTTTCAAGTTTTCTTCATTATATCATTAGTATCAATTAGCATTAAGAATCTTCATTCCTAGTGCCTGCTTTTACTGTCACTAACAAACTTTTTAGCCGTTACAGCTGTCCAAGAGGAGAGACAACGTGTCAAAGACAAAGGCGATGGAGAGGTGGAGAGTACCAGCGGTGCTAACAATGATATGCCTGTAGAGCAGATTCTAGAAGCTGAGTTGGCAGTGGACCCCAAAATTGACAATTACATTGATACTCCAGTATGTATCTGTTATATGATTAATGATGATGGTCGTTTCTTGTTAGCTTTTGGTCTGTTAGACCATCTACGCATTTTTTATAAACCTTTCATGTTAATTTTTTGAGTCGTTTCTAATTATCCATGAACTGAAATGCCTAAAGATGTTTTTCATGTGATATAATATATATATGGATAAGTATGTATATGATTCATTGTCGAGGGGGGGGGTCATTATAGGTATTTTTAAAAACATTAAGTGGCTTGAATGTACTTCTGCTATGGACGAGGCTTCCTTTGGCGTGGCACCGATAGTTTTCTGTCCCGCTGATGAGGCTGCCGCTTGACCACGATATACCAGTGATTGTTGTGATTGTTTTTTATCTCCGTTTGATTAAGTGACATAGCAGGCAATACATTTTGTTATTGTTATCGTGTTTGTATTGCATTGTTTACTAACAATAACATATAATACAGCCTACTTTTATTAAACATGAAGAGGAATAATACTGCAGTTGGCCTATTGCTCATGAAGAGGAATAGCCGCCCTTTCTCTTGCCCAGATACCACATGTCATCATGACCATGTGAAATGGACTGTTTCAGGCTCACCACAGGTGTGCAATGTAATAGGCCACTGATGTCTTTTTCTTATATCAATAACTATTTCTTGTTTGTGGGTGAAGCTGCTTACTAAAGTAATTGACATCTGTCCAGAAGATGGGAGCCTGGTTTTTTCCACTTTGCAGAGGGTCTACAGCCTGTATTTGAGATAGAGCTCCTGTGTGTTGTTGTATCTCTACAGAAATATATCGAGTGTGTTTTAGACCTCGGAAATCAACTATCACTTTCACCCCTTTAGAATAATAGAATTTCTCTGTTTGGCGTGGCGGGGCTTGATCAGAATAGAGGCATTCCGAAAACCTGTCTTTGAGTGCAGTGCACTTATACGGACCCACCACTAATTGGAAGGCCAGGAGTGAAGTTAATGTACGGCACCTGTCGTTGCGTTGGTATGCTTAGAGTGACCAGCGGGATGCAAATATACGGAACCCGCCTGAAAAGGGTTAACTATGACAGGCCTGACAAATGGCTGTGAAGGCTACAAATTGTCCTGTTAGCAAGATTTTGTGCTTTGAAAT
Organism: Doris montereyensis; assembly: GCA_037039925.1. Taxonomy (NCBI): domain Eukaryota; kingdom Metazoa; phylum Mollusca; class Gastropoda; order Nudibranchia; family Dorididae; genus Doris; species Doris montereyensis. Next base: position 90,951 of record JAXRKP010000905.1, on the reverse strand, counting down.
ATGATGATCACTGATGTGGCGAACGTAACATTACACCGAATATGACCTGTTGGGAGTTAAATATTACCTGAAGCTACTTAACTTAACTTTTTGACCTCCGTCATGCATTCTAAAGTCAATATTGTGTGGCAGGATAGATGAAACTTTACATTGCCTTTGGTGTAATGTTGTCATGTCATGTTCAACATTAAGGTTCATCTTAGTTTCTTTGCTTATAAATTGATAAACTGTAAACGGACTTGAGTCACACATTCCTCAACCCACCTTTTGGCAGTCATATGTAAATTTTATTTCTTTAGTTTAATTTTTATATAACTGCGTATAGCTGATTTATTGCCATACGCTCTTCTGCTGCAGCCAATTAGATCAGCCCTTTCATTGTTAATTCCCTTTGACTACTAGTTGTTTTTATCGTTTTCCGCATCTCCGGTGATTGAAGAATACCTGTAGCTCTCCTGCTTCAGGAAATAGCAGTTTTGTGGTGACAAAACGAAGTAAACTTATGGTTTATTTCAGTCGATTCTTTCAGTCGTCAGTACTGTCAATCTAACAAAATGGCATCCAATGGTCAACTGAGACGCGTAAGATTTTCGTAACGTTTGATCCTAATGCGGAGGAAAATGATGACTTTGATATTGATATTCTTCAGTGTGATGAGTTATCAATATCAAGTAAATATAGCGATGACAGGGACAACTAGTAAATAAAAAAAGTATCACTATTTTTGTTTTTAGATAAATTTAGCACTAATATTATATAAGAACCCCAACAAACTATACATTTTGGAAAGGTCATGAAATTATCTTTGTGATAAGAGGGTTTTTGAATGAAAATGACAATATCTATAAACTTTTCAAGGGATCCCAACATAAGAATTACGTAGCTTATTGACCATATTAGATTTTTGCCCAGGGGCAAGGCTATGTTATCGTGTCTTTTAAAAAAAAAATTTTTTTAGCATAAAGCATGACTCAACACTTTTCCAGAAATGTATAGTTTGTTGGGATTTTTAGCATTAACAACACTTGAAGTAACTATAACAAACATGCCATTATATACCTCTTTAAAGCCCCAGCTGCTCACAAAAAATTGTCAGCAGTTATAGGGGTTAATCTTGAGTAGTGAGTATTGTATATTTTGCCTCATAAGAAATGCGCTGAGAAAGGTAGTTTCTACCATGCCAAACTTTAGGCTAAATGTGAGTTTTTGTTTTATGTTGGGTTGGTTTTGCTCACTGTTAATTTAAGCAAAAAATCGATGATAATTTTCCGCTAATTGGTGGAAATCCGTTGTTTTTTCTTTCAAAGGAAATTTCCTTTTTTTTTCAGTTTTCAGTGTTTGGAGGAAATTTTCTCCTTTTCTCACCTTTCCCGTTGCGGAACTCAAGTTGATCGCGAGACAGCGGTAGTACTGTGAAGTCAAAATATGCCACGGAGTCAGTTTTTCCCCTCCACCATTAAAGATGAACTTTTAGTGATATTTGACAAGGTTTTGCAATTCAGTGTGTACAACTATCGATGCCAGCTCCAACCTAAACACAAACACTTGTGAATGACTAATGATCTCAATGTTTGTTGCTGTCTGGTGATAGTTTTATGACACACTGAGATTAACAGATTCCAATGCCGTCTGATAACTTTACATGCTATTATACCATGTCACCAGGCGTTCTATCATTAGAATCAAGAATATAACATAGATAGAAGATGTTTTTCACACATACCATTTGAAACAGGAAACATAGGCATGATCTAGGTTTTCACGGTTATGACATATTGGAGGGGGGGGGGGGTAGGCCTGCTACATGAATATTGTGGTTTTTTTCAGGGTCACGTGTTAGTATTATTTTAGCGGTGTTCTCACATACTCTTGGTAGAAAGTTAAGGGCCTGAACAAAGGAAGTGAAGCTACTTTGATTTGGGCTTGGCATTCACCTAAGCTCACGCATATGGTTTACAGGGTAAAATTCAATAAAACAAACACACAAATCCACACCCACATCGACTCCCTCTACCAATCACGGCCATAAAAGGTGATTGTATGTCGATCATTTCTAAAGTTACGGTCCTGTGAGCATTGACTTAACTTGGCATCCACTGCAGTAGAGTATGAAGAACTTGGAAAATTGGATTTAGTTTTTATAGTCGTCATGGCCACTAGTGTATATATATATATATATATATATAATAATAAAAATAAGTTTTTGTTTTAGAACAAATGTTTTAATTTTATTTTTGTGGGATGGGAATGGTTTCATACAGTTGAGATTAAAGATATTAAAAATGCAACAAATGTGGTGTTGAGGTTGCCCTTTGATTTCCAATAGACTAGCATTAGCAGGTCTGGGATCAGATGCTTTCAGATTAAGAAGACGGTGCACTATATTTTAATCATGTAAATGGTTTAAATTCCCTCATTTTCACAGGTAGGTCTTTATTTACACTTTTATTCAATTAAAAACAACATAATAGAGTATTCAAAGTTTTTTGTTTTCATACAGATACATGATATCCTGGGTTGTAAGATGGCGGCGCGGGAAGGGTGGTTTGTTGCGACACCGATAATTTTCCTTCTTTTTTTTGTGTGTGGCTTTTCTCCGTTATCATCACTGAAAAAGCTTTCTTTTCGAAAGTGCTTGATGTACCTCATTGTGATGTCCTGTGTATTAGAAATACAAGTAATAAATGTATAAAATGTAAGGCTTATTTTATATTACACTTATCTTTATCAGTCAGTATGTAGAAACAGAAATTTCCTTCACTTGCTTGAAATTGTTTACTCATGTTTCTCCCTCTTATCTCACTTTTTTTCTTGCTTATTCTAGAAGGACCCCGTGACAAACATCTGCCAGGCGGCTGACAAACAGCTATTCACTCTGGTGGAGTGGGCCAAACGCATCCCTCACTTTACAGAACTACCTCTCGAGGATCAAGTTATACTTCTAAGAGCAGGTAAAGTTGATATTATAAGTTTATCTAAAAGATTAAGGATAGGTCAGATCGGGTGCTAGAGTGAAATAAAATTTTATGTATTTTATTTACCAGGCCTCGTACTCTCCAAATCTCCTCCCAAAATTATTTCTTTTATACATTTTTTACAAAAGTTCGTAACATCAAAATTGTAATAAAAGTTATTACCTTATCTTTTGAATACTAAAAAAAAGCCTTTGTGAATTGACATTGATATTATTTGCGGAATGAAATCTAAGATCGCATTATTTCCATGGCAACTATATCGATGGTGTAGCACAAACCGCCAAGTCGAAAAGCTCTAATTTTACAGAAGAGACAAAAAAACTGAATAATTCTCTTGAGAATCAATTTTAAATCACAATATTTTGCACACACAGACATGGATGGGATATTTGTTCCAATGGACTAATTATTTTTTCATGAAATTAATTTATTATTTGTTTTGAGACATAAGAAATTGAAAGCACTTTTTACCATGAACCAACATGTGCAATGAGAGTGGCTGGAAACATATCTGAAGAATTTGAAGTAGATATTGGATTAAAGCTTAAAAAGATGGATTTACGGTGCATATCCCTGCATAAGTGCAGGCTCACCGACTACATCAGTAGACCATGCCATTCAAAATCCTTCTTAACTCCCGGTGGTAGTATGCTGTACACACGCCTGTTAGGCTTTTCGTATTAACACTGATAAGATTGTTCTCTACCTATGTTGGGTACCCATTCACACCTGTCAAGTGAGGAAAGTAGAGTGAAGTGCCTTTCCTTAGAGTACAACATTGTGGGTGGGGAGGGGGAGACCCACCTATGCCAGCCATGGAGCTTGAAGTAGTGTCCTGGTGATTACCAGCTCACAATACTATGGCTCAGCAACACTACGGCTCAGCTACACCGCCTCATAATATTGGAGTTAGGCAGGGCTGTATTTTGGGCCCTCTTTTGTTTATCACATTTATGGATGCAGTTTCAAAGGCAGCATCCAAAATGAATGTTATGTAGGTTCAGGGGAACTCAGTTAGTAAATCTGTCATGCTTTCATTTGATAATGATTTAGCTACATTTGGAAAATCAGAAAGTGACCTTCAATATAATTTCAACATGCTGAATGAAAGTAAAAAACAAAAACAAGATCAGTGCTGGTAACTAGGGAAACTATGGTACACAACCTTAAACTGGGCAGAGAAAAATTAGAACGAGTTCAAGTACAATTACCTAGGAGTACTGATTGGAGGGGAGATTACGGGAGACAACACCTGTTGTAACTAGTTTGCGGCTAGATATTGAACTGAATAATGTGTTTGCAAAGTTACAGTTAATTTTGTTTAAAACTGAAGAAGCCTATTTGAGTTGAAGGTGTAGGTATTTTCGCAAAGATAATCCAAGGCGTGGCACTCCCATGGCAACCATATGATTAAATTAAAGTATTAAATTTCAGTAAATTGAGATGCCCAGTACAATAGTAGCCGTTAAAATTGTCTATATCAGATGAATAACTCAGAGGGAACACTAAGAGAACAAATCAGCCAGAGAATCCAAAAGGCAACGACATTACTCTGTGCACGTTACAGATCCCTTGGCTGTTTACAGGGCAATCTGGGCAAATACGAATTTTAAAATCCTACAAAAAAAACCCCAGAGATCACCGTAGTTGTGGATGTGCGTAAGTCAAATCAAACTTTTCTTACCTCTGACACTACATCCACTGGTTCAAGCACAATCTTTACACGTTTTGTATTTAATTTTACGTCATTTACGTTTTACGTTTGGTTCTGCCTTTATTACGTCTTCCCCTCTATTTCAAGTCGTTAAGGCTCGCACAGGCCTAGAATTTCTGCTCTGCTTTCTCTGACACCAACCAGGCCTATAAGAAAGACACAATCTCTCTCTCTCTCTCTCTCTCTCTCTCTCTCTCTCTCTCTCTCTCTCTCTCTCTCTCTCTCTCTCTCTCTCTCTCTCTCTCTCTCTCTCTCTTCTCTCTCTCTCTCCTCTCCCTCCCTCTCCCTCTCTGTCTGTCTGTCTGTCTGTCTGTCTGTCTCTGTCTGTCTGTCTGTCTGTCTCTCTCTCTCTCTCTCTCTCTCTCTCTCTCTCTCTCTCTCTCTCTCTCTCTCTCGCTCTCTCTCTCTCTCCCACACACACACACATACATACATACATACACACACTCACATACATACACACACTCACATACAACACAAGAATTAGGTATAGAGCATCCTGATCAATGCAGGCATCTGTACAGTAGTATTGTGTTGTAACATTACAAGTCGGCCTTCTACTTCTTCTACATGCGCTATTCACAATATACTCTCCGTAGAAAGTTTCGGGCTTGACTTGACCTAAGGAAGTGGAGTTAACTTTGATTTGAGCTTATAACATCGGAGTCCAATTGTTGGCGGTTGGCTGGTGCTACTTCTTCTTTCCCTCCCCTCTTTCATTTATCTTTCACCTCTTTCATTTATCTTTCACCTCTTTCATTTATCTTTCACCTCTTTCATTTATCTTTCACCTCTTTCATTTATCTTTCACCTCTTTCATTTATCTTTCACCTCTTTCATTTATCTTTCATTTATCTTTCAACTCTTTCATTTATCTTTCAACTCTTTCATTTATCTTTCAACTCACTGTTTCCTCCTAGTTCTCTCTGACATCAATGCATATGGTGGAGGCGGTAAAATTTAATAAAACAAAGTTCAAGTCTATTGAGATGTAGACCTCTAGATCTAGATGTGAAGGCGGACTCAGATAAGGACTGGTTTAGACATAAGAGATGAGCTTTTAACTGGGGTTAAATTGTACCGTTGAATTGTTACTTAGATTAATATTCAGACCCAGATTCTTCAATGTCAATTTTCATTGAAAGTATGAAAAAAAATGAGTGAGCTGTTATTAAATTTTGAGGTTGAAACTAGGCAGGTCTGTCTTTTCATGCTGATGTATCTGACCATATATTTTCTTCTACACATTAGTCACACTTCATTTGAATTGAACTGATAGAACAGGACTAATTCTTGTTCAACAGCCTTGTACATATGAACACAACCATTTGATTGCCCCCTTTGCCATCATCATCATCCTTCAGTTCTATGTAGAGGTTGCATAGTAATGGAAATGTTTAATTGTTTTGGGGATTTTTCATTCATGTATTTGTAATCTCATCAGGAAAGGAAGATATAAATGGAAAAGAATTGAGATTGAAAAATGATTAGAATGTTAGTGCCAAAGAAATAAATCTGTTGTGATAATAAAGTTTTATCTCGTATTTTAATAATATCCCCAAAGGATGGAACGAGTTACTGATTGCGGGATTCTCTCATCGGTCTATTGTGGCAAAGGATGGCATTCTATTGGCCACCGGCCTGCATGTGCATAGGAGCAGTGCCCATCAAGCAGGTGTGGGGACAATTTTTGACAGAGTCTTGACAGAGCTTGTGGCAAAGATGAGGGAGATGAAGATGGACAGAACGGGAGCTGGGATGTCTGCGAGCCGTAGTTTTGTTCAATCCAGGTAAGATTTTGATCAGCGGTTTCCCTGTCGTTTTTATGTGGCTTGGGATCCAGAGGTTTTGAGTTTAATTCTAACAAATTGTAGGTCAAATGACGTTTTCCTCTGGAAAGACATTTAATGTGCATTTTCCCACCTGGCCAAAGGGGTTCGATACTAGCAACAATTGTAAATTAAACCCTTCTGCAGACTATCTCTCACATTCTCTTTCATGTTATAGAAACTGAGATATGCGTTGTAGCATTCTTAAAGGAATTTAGCCTAATGTCTTTTTTATTGGTTATTGACTTCTTCCTTTATTAAATTATATTTGGTCTTAGACGGTCTTTATAATATTAGACCTGCCACTTATGGATAGAAGATAATTTAGTACACAATACTAGATCTATCAATAGCACACACTACTAGATCTATCAATAGCACACACTACTAGATCTATCAATAGCACACACTACTAGATCTATCAATAGCACACACTACTAGATCTATCAATAGCACACAATACTAGATCTATCAATAGTACACAATACTAGATCTATCAATAGCACACAACACAATACTAGATCTATCAATAGCACACAACACAATACTAGATCTATCAATAGCACACAATACTAGAGATCTATCAATAGCACACAACACAATACTAGATCTATCAATAGCACACAATACTAGATCTATCAATAGCACACAACACAATACTAGATCTATCAATAGCACACAATACTAGATCTATCAATAGCACACAACACAATACTAGATCTATCAATAGCACACAATACTAGATCTATCAATAGCACACAATACAATAGATCTATCAATAGTACACAATACTAGATCTATCAATAGCACACAACACAATACTAGATCTATCAATAGCACACAATACTAGATCTATCAATAGCACACAATACTAGATCTATCAATAGCACACAATACCTATCAATAATTTGTGAATGAAGAAACTATTCTTTTATAAGTTTCAGAGTTGGCTTATGTGCTAATAAGTTTCAGAGTTGGCCTATCAATAAGTTTCCAGAGTTGGCCTATGTGCTAATAAGTTGCATAGAGTTGGCCCATGTGCTAATAAGTTGCATGGAGTTGGCCCATGTGCTAATAAGTTGCATGGAGTTGGCCTATGTGCTAATAAGTTTCATAGAGTGTGCTAATAAGTTTCATAGAGTTAGCCTATGTGCTAATAAGTTTCATAGAGTTGGCCTATGTGCTAATAAGTTTCATAGAGTTGGCCTATGTGCTAATAAGTTTCATAGAGTTGGCCTATGTGCTAATAAGTTTCATAGAGTTGGCCTATGTGCTAATAAGTTTCAGAGTTGACCTATGTGCTAATAAGTTTCATAGAGTTGGCCTATGTGTTTCATAGAGTTGGCCTATGTGCTAATAAGTTTCAGAGTTGACCTATGTGCTAATAAGTTTCAGAGTTGGTTGGTCTAATAAGTTGCTATTGGCCCATGTGCTAATAAGTTTCATAGAGTTGGCCTATGTGCTAATAAGTTGCATAAGTTGGCCTATGTGCTAATAAGTTTCAGAGTTGGCCCGTGTGCTAATAAGTTTCATAGAGTTGGCCTATGTGCTAATAAGTTTTGCAATAGAGTTGGCCTATGTGCTAATAAGTTTCATAGAGTTGGCTTATGTGCTAATAAGTTTCATAGAGTTGGCCTATGTGCTAATACGTTTCATAGAGTTGGCCTATGTGCTAATAAGTTTCAGAGTTGACCTATGTGCTGATAAGTTTCATAGAGTTGGCCTATGTGCTAAAGAGTTGGCCTATGTGCTAATAAGTTTCAGGGTTGGCCTATGTGCTAATAAGTTTCATGAGTTGGCCTATGTGCTAATAAGTTTCAGAGTTGGCCTATGTGCTAATAAGTTTCAGAGTTGGCCTATGTGCTGATAAGTTTCAGAGTTGGTCTATGTGCTAATAAGTTTCATAGAGTTGGCCTATGTGCTCATAAGTTTCATAGAGTTGGCCTGTGTGCTAATAAGTTTCATAGAGTTGCCACCTATGTGCTACATGTGTATGCAGCCAAGTGACTGTATTTTAGATGTTAGAGAAAGAGATAGACACTGGCGTTAAAGATCTAGATCTACACAGAAGTAAACAAGTACCAAATCTTTTCTTAATCTACATTAGCGAATGTGCTTTTTTTTTGTTTTACATCTGGCAGCCTTTTTTTTCCCTAAAATGAAATAGGCTTATCTAGTATCTAGGCTCATTTTAGTGATGTATGTACAAACTTGTATTTGCAAAAACAAGTTGTTCTTTTTTTATCTCTAACACCGTTTTTCTCAAAGTTAAGCAACCCGGCCTTTCATGACCGTGTCATTGCAAGCCGTAATCACCACACATTATGTTCTAGATTCCTTAACAGGTTTCAGCATGTGGAATTCTAAATTCCTACTCAATCCCTCAAATCCTTTTTTGGTGATGGTTTTGAATAAATAAATAAATAATTCCAACATCTCATGGCTGAATTTCCATTGCTTTCTGTTGGTCTTGACTAGATGCCAAAGGGCTGACCGCCGTCCAAGAAGTGGAACAGCTGCGAGAGAAAGTTTACGCATCCTTGGAGGAGTATTGCAAGACCAGATACCCAGAAGAACCAGGTCGTTTTGCCAAGTTGCTCTTGCGACTACCTGCCCTTCGTTCTATTGGTCTTAAGTGTTTGGAGCATCTGTTTTTCTTCAAGCTTATTGAGACCAGCCAATAGACACGTTCTTGATGGAGATGTTGGAGAATCCAAACCCTCAGACGTAGCGTTTCCTCTCTCCTTGCCTGTCGCCTCTCATCCGTCATTCCATACAGTCAACCCTCACATTCATTGTAAAACTTCAAGCACTAATTTGATGTCAGAAATTCTGTTTATACTTAAGATGTTTTTCTTTTTTTTCGTTGTCTTCTATAGCTCTTCTAGGTCGTTGGTTTTTTTCTCTCTTTTGCAATGGCTTTAGACGTCTGATTTTTTGCTCTCCGTAGTAGTAATTGTCCGGTCATCCATGTTTTGTTGCAGCATACCAAACTCATAGTCATACAAAATAGTAGTCATGCAAAGTATGGCGTTTATTTGTTTGGAATTTGTTCCTTGAAGGACAAAATCTTTAAACTTGTTTGTGTTTGAGGCACAAACTCAGCTACATGTTTTGTGCGTCTTGTTGTTTCCTTTCTTTCTTCCTTTTTTGTTGTTGTCTGTTCTTGGTTGTTTTTTTTATTCTTTATTTTATTTTAGCTCTACCCGGTACACAACATTGATAATGTTCACATACAAATGTTATAAATATGAAATGTATTACAGCTTTGCAGATAACCTCATGGGTGTTTGTTACTTCATTGAGTCATTGATTAAAGGAGTTGTCAGTCAACGTTTCGTTTCAGTGGTATCTTTATGCCTGTGACGAAACCGTCAAGAGAACAAAAGGGTCTCCAATCATGTCATTTGAGATAAGTTGTTGAAGAATGGTATAATGAATAAATTTAAGTCCTTTTTTGAAGTCTTTATTAAGTTTTAAACACATTTACTGCTTGACAAGCAAATTTCTGTGTGCTACAGTTTCTGTTTTATTATTGTTTTTATTGGATCGCAAAGCAGCAATAGCTTTTTATAAGTAGGGAATTAGAATCGACCCACGTTTCTTGTCTGAGGATTTGCAGGCATATTATCTCTCATTATAGTTCTCTCTCTCTCTCTCTCGCTCTCTCTCTCTCTCTCTCTCTCTCTCTCGCTCTCTCGCTCTCTCTCTCGCTCTCTCTCGCTCGCTCTCTCTCTCTCTCTCTCGCTCTCTCTCTCTCTCTCTCTCTCTCTCTCTCTCTCTCTCTCTCTCTCTCTCTCTCTCTCTCTCTCTCTCTCTCTCTCTCTCTCTCTCTTTCTCTCTCTCTCTTGTACTAAACAGACATCGTTTGTGACCTAGGAAGAGCAAAAGAAGCTGTTTCCGGCTTGGTTGACACAAACGGAAGAGTATAGATTCCTAAACATCATGGAGCCCTAGAAAGTGTCTGTAAATTACTGATACGGCCATGTTGTGGAAATGAAACAGAATTCATGTCGTTATAATGTCAATCTTTTTTCTTGGGTCACTCACTACCTTTGGACTGTCATTAATGCATGGAGTAGTGCTAGAAACTGATAGCAAGGAAAACAGGTTGGGTTGTTTTTGTTTGGGTGTTTTTATTTAGACAAAATGATTTGACTGGGTATGGCTGGTCGTTTGGTTGATTCAGGGAAAACATGTTTACATGACCAGGACCAAGAATTGTCATGATGACAGTCGGTAGTAATCCTGGGCTGTTGACATCCTAGATTTCTAAAGTTTGTGATATTTTTTGTTAGTACCAAGGTGGATTTTCTCCCTGACATGAATGACCTGTTCAGACAGATTGTTTTACTTTTGTTTCACTGTTGATGTGAAGGTTTGTTTCTGAAAAAGTCATGATGGTTACGTTTCATCTATTTATCTGCTTTTTGAACAATACAAATTTCAACGCTCCCTTGACATACATTTCAGAGATGTCATGAATTCAACTTTTCATTTAAAAAATTTGTGGCTTGAGTATAAGTAGCTTGCTTTACTGTGGCTGAAACGCAAGTGTGGCCCTTTTATCAGATCAGTTTTGTGCTTCGTGATAATGATGCACGGCCGAAATAGGTGAAACGTTTGCATGGTTTATGACTGACTCGCCAAAACATCAACAAAAAACAAACTACTAGTACTAACAAACAATCCCATAGCATAGCTGTCAACCAATGCATAAAAAGCATATTTATTTTGGGGGTTTTTGTTTAGTCCATAAGTCTTTTTTTTTTTTTTACCTTGAAAAGTACATTTATAATATATGATGAGGGTAAACTGTATATTTGAAGTTGACAGCAGTGGTTCTGAGAGATCGGGAAAAAAAATCTGGAGATGCCATTCTGAGTTCACAAAACAACCGTTTCATTTACCGTAAAGGGGGATGAATGATTACAGTTACATTATCAATGTTTTCTGGAATACTACGGGCTGTGGTGGAAGTTAAAATTAGCATGCGCTGTCAGAGTTAAAAGGTTGGCAGCTATGCCATGACAGATGGAATCAGAACAAGAACAAAACACAATCCAATCTTTGTGGGGCGAAGAAACACCCCAAAATAACACTAAAATAACAAGCAATGATAGATATTCTTTGTCGCTACTCTATAAAACTCAATATATGACTCGTGCTTCGTTATTCCATTGGGTGTAAACCCCACTGTATTTCGGTGATACTACTAGTAATTCTGTTTACAGAGGCTTTTTATTTAGTTTCATTGTCTCCAAGACTGAGGTGTATGAATTTTATCTTTAGAAATTGTAATGATCAGTGCATGAATTACAACGTTACTACAGATAATATTAACGGGAAGAAACTTTTGTTACCACTGTATTGTTACCTTCATAAGTATTGCTGGGATGGCTTATAATATTTTTTTGGAATGTGAGAACGTGTGTGGATCCGTGAAACGGGAAGGTAAAGGGTTTCTTTGAGTGTGTGGCAATCCCCAGATTCTTGCTAATGTTTGAAGATGAAAGAGAAGAAAGATATATGAAATGTGTGAGTCTAACAGTTTGAATAAACAGGAATTTGCCTTTGATGAAGAAGGCTCTGTAACCAGTGATTATACACCCTTGCAGCAGCAACACCATCCACTGTTTTCACCAATGACACCTGTATTACATGACTTGTACATATCAATGATTTGGAAATATATATATATATATATATCAATATATTATTATTATAAACTCTATACGATTTGCTTATAATATCTATATGTTTGTGAATTTTGGTTGTGAGGTTAGATAATATTTGTTCAGACTGGTGGGTTTCTTCTTCGTTATTTGGTTTTCATTCTGTTTGACATTTTAGACGTTTGTGAGCAGTTGGTAGGTGCTATTGATAGATACTACTTCTTTCTTATCAACCTTTCATCTTGCTGTTTGCTCTTATTTATGGGCAATTGACGAGTACTGCCTGTAGATCCTCCTTCTTTCCCTACACTCTCACATCTTCTTTCATCTTGCCTCTTGAGATCATCGCATATGGTGGACAGGGTCAATTTGTATGACGCAAAAGAGTTTGTAGCCATCTCTCTCATATCTCTTCTACTTGCACTCGTTCACATTGCTACAACCATGATTTAATTAAAGCAATCTGTTTCAGTACTTTTTCTTCTATGCCTTGTCTTGACAATGTCAGAACCAGCAATGCAAGTTCTCTTCCTTTTTGCTTTTGTACAGTTGGCCGTTTGTGTGATTTTCTTACCATAATGTTTTGGTTCAGTCATGGAGGAGAAAGAATGGGACTGTTTTATGTCTTTACTTTTAATAATAATATACACTACTGCATCCTCTCTCATTTACATTGGTGACTCATCACGTCATCCGGTTTAAAAAGTTATTATTATTCATTATAACGTGTTATACTCAATATATATATATATATATATATATATATATATATATATATATATATATATATATATATATATATATATATATATATATATATATATATATATATATATATATATATATATATATATATATATATATATATATGTATATATGTATGTATGTTTTACGGGGTCTCTTTACAATTCATTGTAATATAGTTTCAAATTGTAAAGAGACTTCAAAATGATTATAGGGCCCTTTATGTTGATAAACTTGTGCATGCCATGATGCGTCCATGTTTGGTGTTTTCAAAATGGGTTTGTCTGTGTTTTTATGTTTGTCGCTCTTCTGACCTCACTTCTCCTCTGATACAAACTTGGACAGTTAATGGGTACTGCTGGTCCTACTTCTTTCCTTTTGCTAGCTTTCATTGTGCTCTTTGCTCTGTATCCACCCACAGGGCGTTTGGCGGGTGCTGCTGGTAGGTCCTATTTCTTTCCTTTCTTTCTTTCACCTGCTGAGATCACCGCAACAGTGGACGAGGTTAATATCAATGAAACAAACAAACCTACTTCTTGCCCTTCAGTTTTTCACCTATGTTTCATCTTGCTGTTTCCTCTTAACTCGCCATTGGATGGGGTTACAACTTCAATGAAACAAACTGACATGAAATTTCACATGAAAGGAATTTGTCAAATGAGGAAAACAGAAAATGTATCGCGGCCTCCTACAAATTTACCTTTGAGCTTGTGGGACTTGAATTTTTCGTCAACTCTAAACTGTATAAATGTGTTTACTGTAAGTAAGGTAGAATTTGACTTTTCTTTGGTCTTCAACACTGAAGTATCCTGAAAAAAACATTGCTTTGTTTCATGCTTTATTTGTCTTACAGCTTGTGGTTTCTCAGCATATGTATACACTCTTTCTGTGTCTGTCTGTCTCTCTCTGTCTTTCTCTCACTTTCCCCCCCCTCCCCCCTCCTTCCCCTCTCTCTATACTCTCTCCCCCTGCCTCCCTCCCTCTATACTATACTCTCCCTCATCTCATATTTTCCAATGTACTACACAAATACATATTTAATGGAGGGGGGGGGGGGGGCTACTCTTGCATTCAATTTGTTCTTGTTAACATTCAGGTAAAACCGTTAACCCATTCCTGCCTAACTCATTGGCTAGCCTGCCTAAGCAAAGGGAGATAACTCCGTCCCTGCTTGCACCCATTATAGGTTTCTTTCATGTTTTTGTTGTTTCTTTAGTTTTTCAAATTTATTCATGTACAGGAACGATATTATTGGACAGAAACACTGTCTGATAGGTCTGTCGTCCACAGATGACAATTTCGATTTCGATAGTCAGATCTAGATCTATCGCTATTTTATTCTTCATCTTCCCTCGTCATCACTCAAATCGGTTAAAACTTCTTCACTATCAGTCTTCATCATTTTTATCACTGTTCTATTGGGCCCTAAATCGCCGTTCGTCTCCTCAATTCGCGGAGCCAGCTTTACATGCGTAGAAGTTGAAATGCCATTTTGCCGGTCGATGACATCTGAACTTTCAAAAATTGTAGAATATTGACCAAACCACGTAGAAGAGTTCTGTTTCCTTCTGGAAATCTCGTGAATAGGTTAAAGGTTACGATAGGTTGTGATCTCGCGAGTTGTCGCTAGAATGCTTTGTAAACACGCCTAATTTCTGACGTCGGCAGCACTCGGCGGGCGCATTAGGCAGGACCCCGAAAAGACGTTAGCGGGCGCGTTAGGCAGGATTGGGTTAAATTCTCGATCTCAGTTTACATTACTTCCTACCATTTTAATATTTATGTATTAATTGATTTATTTATTTTTTATTTTTTTTGTTGACATTTTCCTTCAATAAGAGTTTTTGTTTCAAACAAAACATCACATGAACTAATTTATAAGTTTTTGTGTTTCAAATAAGCTAGAACATGGCTTTTTCTCTTAGCATTTAGGAACTCATGCTTTTATATACTTCCTTGCAGAAACTCCTCAAATTTGAAGTCATCCACTGACTCTTAAGACATTAATGTTGATTCTTACTTCCACCCATAAACTTCCATTAAAGTTGTAAACCACACTAACATTTTTGTTGAATGTTTTCAAGTAACACAGTTACAGTAGTCTCTGCCAATATCACGGTCCACTGGTGACACAAGAATCATGCATTTTGACGGGTCATGGGCAACAACTCATTACATTCGGCAACAATGTTTTTATTGGATAGTAATAGTATGCATGTCATTATTGTCATACAGACTAGTATGATCTCCATTGGCAAAAGTCACACAAAATCTCTCTCAGATTTTTTCACACTGATCAAAGAGAGATGGAAACGATCTGACTCTAGTGTCTGTCTGGCAGACCTATTGAGTCGGAGAGAAGGGGGTGGTTAGAGTCGAGACAAACAAGACTAGTTGCATACTGTGTGTACGACTATGACTGTGTACACTTGGTTGACATAGATGGAGATGCCACACTCAGACACACGTTGTGTGACAAATGTTGTCACTGGGACGAGGCAAGAATAGGTTTTCAATTTTGACAGGAATTGACTCTTTAAATGCAACAAATTGAAGACGGACTTGCAAAATCTTGTTGCACTTTGTCAAAGTCAGACCAGCTGCTGTTACATTTTAAGGGGAAATTGGCGATGTAAAATTGGGTTACATGAAAAAAACGTGCATTATGATGAAGCATGCAATTTGGCAGAGATATAAACTAAAAGATAGATTTTTGAAATGGGAAAAAAGATCATTAACATAACATTTTGAAAATCTTGTAGAAAACTTAATAGAATTTCTTCAAAACAAAGGATTGTTGGTTGCTGTGAGCCCTGTTCTAGAATTATCTTTTAGCATAATAATAGCAGCGTTTTTGTGTTGTTAAAAGTTCTTTTCAGGGTTTCTGAATATCTTTGTGGTCTTAAGATTTGAAAAAACACTTTTTTTTCTTTGTCATGCTAAATCATGTTGTCTCGCGTGTAAATAGACACAATGAGTTTGGATATTAATTTTTGTCAATGATTTCTAGAGTAACACATGTAATTGTAAAGCATGAAATTTCATTCAGTCATTGTTTTCAAAGATCTATATATTAAAATTTGAACCCTTCAAATAGTTCTTTTCATTAGTTCTGTTAAATTACTACAGGTACCTTCTTTTTTGTCACTTATCTTTCATCTTGCCGTTTCCTCTTCATTCACCCTGAGATCATCACAATGATGAACAGAGTAAATTTGAAAGAAACAAACAAGCCTGCTCATCATTAGAACTTCATATCACTAAGTCTGTATGATGGCATGATTCGTGATAATGATAATATCCATTCCAGGTCATCTCTTTGGCATTCACTTACTTACACACTCAAGAAAATTAAATATAATACAGGAAATGGTATAATCTTTAACTTAAAGACTGGAATGAGTCCTAACTTTGTTATTGAGAATGAGAGAGTGGGATAGATTGGTCAGGATCTACACTTTCACTACATGACCTTGGTGAGTGTGCCACACACCCTTACATTACACAGTGTGTACTTGATAGGAGGAGGTTGACACATGGCAATGGCGTGCACTACTGATAGGTCCTATTTCTACTTTCCTTCCAATCTTTGACATGACTTTCTTTTATCTTGCTATTGCCTCTTAATTCTTCCTGAGATTACCACATATTGGGTGACATATGGTGGATGAGATTTTAAGAAAGCATTTAATGATAGGTCCTTTTCTCATAGACCATCTTTGCCGACTCCCACATTTCCCTTTCACACGACCTTGATGAAGGCATTTGATTCAGAAGGGAAAAATTGATTTGGGGGGGGATTCTTTTACCTCGGTAAATCATAGTTTTTTAAAATGTATGGAATGCATGTACACATATTCCAAGGGAGGTAACTGTTTGGCTTTTCAAAATGGCTTCAATTTCTCGTGAAAGGATAACCAGATAGCCTTGCCACCTCATTGGTTTTCAGATGTCTTTTAACCAAATGTTGCTTACCTTTTCATTCTTTATTTTAAATTGCTTCGAATTGTTTATCCCTTTGTCATCTTTTCCTGATTTCTTTATTTCTGCTCATAGATATAGGCTAGAGTGATATGAACAGGGCTTCACAGTCATTCATGTCTTCAAATTAACATATGATGTGTGTGTGAATATTCCAATTTCAATCTTTTACTAGACCTACAATAATATTAATACTTTATGCGTATTATACTATACTGTGGCAGGCCAGTGGTTCAACATCCTTCAAATGTCCCTTGCGTGGTCGGTGGGTCCTGCTGGTAGGTAGGTTTTACTTCTTTCCTTTCTTTCTCTCTTTCATCTTGCTTTTTCTCCTACTTGCAGCTTGGTAAATTCCATTGAAACAAAGCAAACTTTTCTTTCATATATGTCTTATCTTCTAGCTATTTCCTCTCAATTCACTCTGAGAGTGAGACCACCATTGCGATGATGGAGACAAATCTCACTTTCCCCATTGTCTGTTTTCTTTGCCTTTCTTTTCGAGGTCTTTCATCATCACCACCACCACCACCCTCATATGACCCTTATGATTGCTTCTCCGGATGGGTGGAAATGGTTGCACTTTGATTTCATGTCATTCAGTCAGTTATGTCAATGGTCCAAGTCCAAGGATAATGGTCTATACAATACCATCTTCCTCTGACAGTGATTTTTACCTTTAACATTAATGTACGAAATGTTTCACTTTCACCTTATTAAGACGTTTGTCGCATACCTATGGTCAGTCATGAAATTGTTGTAATTTGATGATATTATAAGTCATACATCGACTGCGTTTTAGTTGACAAGTCCTTCTCTCGATTTTTGTCGAGGTATTTACTTGCTTTTCAAATCATTGTATAATTTGACAAAATAATTTTTTTGTTTTTTTTTGTTTGCTCGTTCAAATAATGGATATTTTATATGTACGGGGCACAGAGGGTGTGTGTTTGTGTAGTTTTAGTGAAATCGCTCTATAGTTGTCTTGTTTTTTGTGGGTTTTTTATTGTATGACAGGGGAAGGCTTTGTACTTTTTTGTTTCTATCTCAAATAAAACCGGTTACCAGCAGGTGAAAAATAATTAAAAAAAACAAAACAAAATCATCATCATCACCATCACCATGTATATTAATAATTATCTGCCCCATCCTCACCAAATTTGCTATAAATGTGTATTTCTATAGTGAGAACTAGTGCTTACAAATGCAGAACAAACAAGTACATTTATAACAAATTTAAAAAAATGTAAAACCTTAACTAAAACAAAACAAATGATGTTCATTTAACATGACAATCTGTGTATGCGTGTATATAATATGTATATATATAATGGAAAAAAGTGTCGTTCTATGTAGTGTACAGTGGCACTTAAATGTGTGCCGGGGGGGGGGGGGTATGAATATATTACGTTTTTATTTTGGTTTGTTGTGATTTACGTTTGTGTGTTTTAAATAAAAGTTAGATAGAATACTAAGCAGGGCATGCAACATTTATGCTTATTGAACTGCTTATTACTTATTGCATCCATTTTAAAGTGAATTGAGAGAGGAGACAAACCTGCCCTCCAGATTGGGCTAAGCCAAGTCCTTGGGGTCTTCTTTTTAATTTTTGACTAAAATTTATCCAATGTGCGAGCGTATCAATGGGGCCGATCGCCAGTTCATCGAGCATGATGCAGAAACTCAACATTTACCTCCAGTGTTTGCGATTTTAATAAACCGGATTAGTTCACAAAACCGTATTCCAATGCCACATTTTAATTTTATGTTATGTTATCTGGTCTGATGACCATCACTGGCCACAAAGACCTGAAGACACGATGGATACGGCCAATGCCAAACTCAGACAGGGAAGCAATAAGACTTAGCCACACACACCTTGTCCCTTGATGATCGCGATGCGTGTCCGGTCTGTTTGTTCAAAACGCCAGGTGATTGCATGCCGTGTACGACATCAAGAAAGAGCCGTGGGTGGAGTCCAGAAGACGGTTCAATTCTAAATGCCCAATGACAAACCAGTGACTCAGTGACCCAATGGGACAAAGGCTATGAGTATGAGGTGCAGTGAATGGGAGTTATGAAGAGAAAACTGGTGATTTTTTTTAGTTATTTTTCATTACATTACAATTGATAGGCAATGATGAAGGGTGGGTGCAATGCATGGCATTGGCACATTGTTGACGTGCATACGCCAAATTAGTGCATACGCCAAATTAGCGATGGGAATACATGAATATGTGATTAAACTATTAAAGCAAAGAAAAACTTTGATTCAATAACGGACATACTTTATGATCATTTGGAGAAGGTGATAAAAGTGCAGTTGCCGTTGAGACCGGGCATTTTCATTTAGGCGAAAGTCTTTGTTATGAAACGGGCAATTTATATAGAAAATAACCGTTTTCACTGAGATTGCGGGCATTTGATTTAGGCGGTAACTACTGTATCCGCAACTGACCCCGAGTCAGCTGAGGTATGTATTGTAAGTGATGAAGATAGCCGTTTCTTGTCAAGGGCTCTCTTGAACTCAAAAATGACCCACACCCATCTTGGGAGGAGAAGATAGGATGTATTCTAAGCATGGCAACATATGTCACAACTTGGTGCTGATTCGGTTTACTTGTCTTGAGATCATGGGCAGTTGGCTGGCAATGGCATCACCGAGTGAGTGGAACATTATGTAGCTGTTTGTTTTATTAGTGTTATTTATTTTCTTGCCGATCACTCTTTTTCCTGTCTTTTTATCTTGAGTGTGGATGGTTGGCGGGCGCTGTTGGTAGGCCAAGAGTTCTTTTCTTTCATTTTCACTTATCTTTCATCTTGCTGTTTCCTCTTTATTCACCCTGCAATCACTGCATATGTTGGACAGGGTAAATTTCAAGGTAACAAAAATCCTTTAAATTTTAATCCACACTGCATTGAAATTTCATTGAAGCAAACTCAAATAAACCTACTTATGCGACCTTCATATATATATATTATATACATTTGTACATTTAGAATAGTGGATACCATGCATTTCAATGAAACAGAATACAGAGCAAAATTATCTTGCTGTTTTTTCAAGTCACACATTGAGTCTACTGTGTATGGTGGACGGCATATGGTTATTGTCGTAAAGTTCAATGATACGAAATAACCCCACTGTGTATCTGCTTCTAATGTTGATCGAGGTAACAGTGACAACATATCTAGCCTTGTTGTGCAACCATTTTAGAACTTAGATAAGAATGTGTACATCTTTGTGAAACAAATATTTGTGCTCTTTTTTATATGTCAGCTCAAATTAAAATATGGCGTTATGGTAGTCACACTTCCTCCCACTCCCAGTTTGTTGGCACCATTGATATGTCATCCCTCGTACCTTTCACCACATTTGGTGGAGGGTAAATTTCAATAAGATAAAACAAAAAGCTTATTACAGATGGATAAGCATTACCTTCAGATGTAGCTGCTCCTGGCTTACCGGTGTGATGTGTACACACATTAATCTGGCCTTACACTACTAATATACTAGTACTAGTAATACTAAAAGTATTTTGTATCAATAGTGACTTCATAAACCTATAGGATAGAAACCCCCCCCCCCCCACTTTAACTTTTAAAAAAAAAGTGGTGGTGAACAGCCCATATTAAGGGCCTGAAGTTAAATTGACTAGTATTACTAGTAAATCAAGTAGTAAATATTAGGATATGTTTTTTTGTTCTTGGCTACCTCTGGTGTATACAGGCGGTTGGCAGGGTCTTCCTACTAGTACTACAGTTTGTACTGGGTGGTACTTCTTTCCTTTTACATTTTCACAGGCCTTTCTTTCAGTCTGCGGTTTCCTCTCAATCCACTCTGACTGATGACTGACTGAGTGATACTGAGATCACCACATATTTTGGACAGGG
This sequence comes from Doris montereyensis, assembly GCA_037039925.1. Taxonomy (NCBI): domain Eukaryota; kingdom Metazoa; phylum Mollusca; class Gastropoda; order Nudibranchia; family Dorididae; genus Doris; species Doris montereyensis. Next base: position 70,142 of record JAXRKP010000905.1, on the reverse strand, counting down.
TAAATTGTAATAAAGCGAAGCACCTCTCGGCGTGTTTGTGGTATTTCCTACTTCTTTCCTCTCTCTCTCTTTTTCACACGGCTTTCTTTTTGCCATTTCTTCTTCATTCACATCATTGAGTTTTATCGCATTTTGGTGAATGTAAATGTAATTGCAATGAAGCCAAGAATTATGCACCACTGCCAGATCTGTTGACGTGACACTAGTGACAGGTGTTGCTGTAATTATAATCATAAGCACATGTCTTTTGAGAAAATTCACACCTTTTTAGATTGTATGTGTGTGTGTTTGTGTGTTATATTACCACATCTTGGTTGATATTCAGATCAGATATACACAGTGAATGTCATGTATTTCAACAGTTTCAATTTCATTGTTTACATATACTGTTATTGAGAATTTTTATGTTTGAAAAACAAAAACAGCAAACGATGTACAGTTCATCCGTTTTTGTGACGTGTTGGTGGCAAGCTTGCATTTTCTGTTCTCAGAGTCTAGTTGGAATGTATTATTATCATCATTATCAAGATTACATTTATTATTAAAACTTCAACATGCTGAAAAAATGAAATGTGTTCACGTATTTTTGTGTCCTTCCAATGATATTTTGTAATTTTTTGTTGTCTAAATAAATACAATGTATTATGATATGATAGATGATAGGGTTTGCTGGGAATGGGGTCATGATACACACCTAGATCTGCTACACCAGGATTAAAAAAAAAAACTCCCCATCCCTCCCCCAAACCAAGACAACAAAAATGCCAGTATCCTAATCCTATTCCTAATTCCCCATGTCCTGCCACCCCAAAAATGGGAGAAAAAATATGCCTCCGTCAACTAAAGGCAAAACATAAAAGGCAAAAACAACACAAAACCAAGCCCAAAATAAAACAACCAAGGAAAAAAAAACTGACGTATAAATTGTAAATGAGTACCCCCAACTAGAACTAGAAGGTAGTGAATGGTCTTATCAGAAGAATAATTGTATGAAGCGCCTAACAGTCAGTTGCACTGTATGCTCCCAGGAAGTTAGATGAACTTTGAATGAAATGGGCTACTGGGGGATAATGGTGTCAAGCTTGTGAATCTGCAATTGTGTTAACTCATCTTTATCATCTCTTAATTCGTATTATTACTACATATTATTATAGTTATAGTTCGTATATGCTACTGGTAGATCGCACTTCTCCTTCCACTGATTGTTGTAGTGTTTACTACTGTCATTCAATCATCTTGCATTCCTTCCTTTTTCTTTTTTCCCTTCGTTGTCTTCTTCTCCAAAATCACCATCAGATTCAGAACGAGATGACGATATTGGACGATGATAAACGACAATAAGTAAGTTAGTAAGAGACAACTCCAACAAAAAAATCAAGACAGACACGTAACATTTCGGGTATAACTATTCACCAGAGAACACCGTGTGATGTTAGAAGTTGAATCAGAAAAAGAGAAAAGTCGGAGAAAGAAAGGTAGTGATAATTACATAATGATAATAGTTGAAGGAGAAAAGAAACATGACAAAACGCGACACGTGTGAGTTCTATGTGAGTTGTCACTATTTGTGGATTATTACTTTTAACTTTTCTCCCCTGCTGCTTCTTTGAGTTTGGACTTCGTCATCAGTGATGATTTTCCTCAAAAAGGTTTTATTTTTATTTTTATTTGGCTGTCTGGTTTTGTCCCTTTTTGGTTCGTTCTTCTGTGTGTCCCTTGGACTAAATTCCTCTGTTCCAGGGTGTCATAACATAGGCCTAAGACAAAGATTGGATTCTATTAGAAGGGTGGGCAATATGACAGGCACACCTGACAGGTACTGCTTCTTTCTCTCTTTCACATGTTTTGTAATTCTGTTTCTTCTTATCTGAATTTACCCTGATGATATCGCATTTTATGTTAGACTGGGTGAATTTACCCTAATGATATCGCATATTATGTTAGACTGGGTGAATTTACCCTGATGGTATCGCATATTATGTTAGACTGGGTGAATTTACCCGCATGATGATATCGCATTTTATGTTAGACTGGGTGAATTTACCCTGATGATATCGCATATTATGTTAGGGTTTAGTGAATTTAAATGATTAACAAAACATTTAAGAACAAGTTTGTCCATCTCCCCTTGGTATCTCATTGAGTGTTGGCAAATAACTACGATTTATACAGTAGGCAGTTGGTGTATCCTGCTGGTACTGGTCGGTCCTGCTATTTCTTTTCCCATTCACTCTAATACTGGTGTCTTACATTAATTGGCTGTTTCCTCTCAACTCACCATCGAATCACCATCAATCGCCACCAAATTACCATCGAATCACCATCAAATCATCATCAAATCATCATCGAATCGCCATCAAATCCATCAAATCACCATACAATCACCATCAAATTCATCAAATCACCATACATTGTACAATCACCATCAAATCACCATGGAATCGCCATCGAATCGCCATCAAATCGCCATCAAATCGCCATCAAATTACCATCGAATCACCATCGAATCGCAATCAAACCACCATCGAATTGCCATCAAATAAACATATCACTATTTTATCACCATCAAATCACCATCGAATCAGCATCGAATCGCCATCAAATCACCATCAAATCACCACCAAATCCACCATCGAATCGCCATCAAATCACCATCGAATCCATCAAATCACCATCAAATCCAACCATACAATCGCCATCAAATCGCTATCAAATCACCATCGTATCGCCATCAAATCACCATCAAATCACCATCGAATTGCCATCAATTACCATCGAATCACCATCAAATCACCATCCAATCACCATCGAATCGCCATCAAATCACCATCAAATCGCCATCGGACCGCCATCAAATTACCATCGAATCACCATCAAATCACCATCGAATCAATCCAATCGCCATCAAATCACCATCCAATCGCCATCAAATCACCATCCAATCATCGCCATCAAATCACCATCCAATCGCCATCGAATCACCATCCAATCACCATCAAATCACCATCCAATCATCGCCATCAAATCACCATCCAATCGCCATCGAATCACCATCATCAATCACCATCAAATCACCATCGAATCACCATCGAATCACCATCAAATCACAAATCACCGTGAAATCACCATCAAATCACCATCGAATCACCGCCTATTATTGTGGACAGGGACATTTTCAATGGCAACCTCTTTCTATCCTTTTCGTGTTTTTCCATTATCATCATTGTAATTGGTTTTATAGATTATGTGATATCTCTCAAGAAAAAAAACAACTTCAACTATTCCATGGATTACAAAGGTACAAAATGGATGTATTTATGTATTATATTATTATGGTTATGTTTGTGATTGGGCCAGTTGGCGGCGGTCTACTGGTAGGTCCTACTTCTTTCCTTCCACTCGTTTATTTTAACATTCGTTTCCTTTCATTTTGCTGTTTCCTCTTCAATCTTAGAGCACCGTACATGGTGAAAGCGGAAAATGTCAATGAACGAAGAATCACTGAAGGTGACTAACCACCTAAGGTGACTAGGGTATGGGTAGGGTCACTGAAGGTGACTAACCACATATGTAGGGTATGGGTAGGGTCACTGAAGGTGACTAACCACATATTAGGGTATGGGTAGGGTCACTGAAGGAAAGGAAAGGCCCGCGAGAATAATTAGATGTAATGTGAAGATTATAACTCAGCTTTATTCAGTATAATATGAAAACGTGAATGCATATACAATATACATCAATATATACATATGATAATGATAATGATAATGATATTGATATACTATTCAATAGAAATTAGAATACAACAAATTCAGTGATCTACGAGTAACTAAAACACCAGATGAACGATTTGTTCATTGGGTTTGTTGACCTTGGACATCGCTACATTAAATTATGAAAATGTTGAATTGTGCTTTGATAAAGAAAGAATGCACAATAACATAAACATCTTTATCTTGACTTATCAAGATGACATTGTACGTAAAACGAATATTTTACCTACTGACCTTAAAAACAAACAATAGAACCTGGGAAAATATAAATAAGATGTCAACCAAACGATGCGAGATTTTAAGATGAAACTTGGTGCATCCTTTGAATAGCCACCCGGAAATAATATTACCTGAAAATGTGATTTCGAACTGGCAATCTAAACAGGAAATAAGAGACATGTACAAAATATGCTCAAATTGGCGCCCTCCCGTAAAACACGAGTCGAAAAGTTAGGTAGAACTTGGTGACAAAGATCGCAAGGAATTTGTTGTATCTCGTTTGGAATAGCGGTTGTCAGTGTGTGAGCTGGCGTGCATAAAGATTGTCCTTCAAATGTCCTCACAGGTAGAAATCAGTAAGGGGACTGAGATGTAAGGGGAAGATGAGGACTGGGGGACTGAGATGAGGACTGTGGGTAGCCCAGTCGTTGGGCATGATACGGCTGATTGCCCTCTCGGCGAAATGACATGCGACTGTGAGATACTGTCTTACAGTACACCAATTCCTGTCTGTGACAGCGGCGCCATCTTGCTGAAACCACTCACGTCCTATGTTAACTTTCTCCTTAATCAGGGCGAACCAAAACTTAAAAAAAACCCATGAATGTCAGATGTCGTCACCGTGGCAGTTTTCCCGTTTTCATCATCGAGCCAGTAAGACAATAATATGTTTGGACTTAGATTATGACGGCACATCGAAGAAGATATAAGCATAGATCTAACATAGATCCTGTTGTGTCAAGTTACTTCCGTGCAAAGGGGCATATAAGACGCAAATTATCGAAGTTAATGGTATTTTCCGTGGGTCAGATGTTTTGGTAAAATGAAGAAGATTTTTACTGCAAAGATCACTAGACGGAAAGATCCGTCGTGAAGTGTTGAAATGATAAAAACGTCAAAAAGTGACAAGCCATCGAAAGACATCAAGACAAAATAATCCAGTATAGAAGTTGATATATGATTTGTTGCAATATGTTTCGATAAGACAATTACATTACAATACAATTGTAAAAGTAATAGCAAAAGTTCAGAAAACTTGGAAAAAAAGGATGTATTATTATAAGATGGGAGGAGGAGGAGGGGCGATTTGCTTAGTTATGGGCTGCTGTTTATACATCTTTCATAATTTTGGCAATTTCCACAATTGGCTAGAATAGATTCATTATGTTATTATCTTTATAACATATCATACACGACATGTGTGACGGAAATGCATATGCAGGTAACAAAGGTAAGGAAGATGAGGTCTGGAACAAGTTCTCTGTCAGAAATGAGGAAGAAATCTAAAAGTGAATGTGCTAGTCAAGTAGAAGCATTAATGAAATTTGTTGCTTTTTATGTCTAGCATTTTAGCAAAGATTTTAGTATATATTTGGTTTCTCCAAGTAGTAATAGTGAAATAGTCGTAGTAGTAGTTGTAGTAGTAGTAGTAGTAGTAGTAGTAGTAGTAGTAGTAGTAGTAGTAGTAGTAGTAGTAGTAGTAGTAGTAGTAGTAGGTATTGGTACATTGATAGTAGTAGTAGTAGTAGTAGTAGTAGTAGTAGTAGTAGTAGTAGTAGTAGTAGTAGTAGTAGTAGTAGCAGTAGCAGTAGTAGTCGTAGTAGTAGTAGTAGTAGTAGTAGTAGTAGTAGTAGTAACATGATGTTGCTGTATAAAATTCTAGTGTGACAATTTTGACATAGCAGCTTACATATTATTGTGTTAAACAGATGAAAAATGAGAGATTGATATTAAAGTGAAACGAGATTTACAATCCACTGCTATTGCAAGTTAGTAATTAAAAAACAACGCAAGAATGACGAAAAGACAAGAGCTACGTGCCAATTACTACCTTTCAGTACTATTGACTTGGTTTGCTAAATATCGCACTCAAAACACAAACTTACAAAGATTCCTTCAAAGCTCTTAGAGCCCATGAAGCCGGAGCTTAACCCGGTTTCTATAGTGTGAAGCGGAACAGATGACGATAATCACCTCCTGGCCAGGACACTAGTTTGACACAGATTTTACTCCCAATCTAGTGATTGTGCCCATTTCCACCAGGGTAGAGTGGGAAAATGCGTGTTAAGCGTCTTTCCCAAGGAATACAACGTCGGATCTGGCTTTGCTAGGATTCGAACTCGGGACCTCATGATCCCCAATCCGGCCAGCGAGCCACATAACACGTATAAAAAACTGCATAAAAATTCTTCCAAGAAATGTTGGCGCTAAGCAAATCTACAAACAGGCAAAGTTGAAAGTGACAGGGTGGAAGAAGAAACCAAACTCTCGGTCAGCAATTTCTTAAAACAATCCGTTTCCACTGATCCTATTTACTATGACACTGTCCAATTTTCAATATCAATAATAAAATGTACATGTATATCCCATATTTTCAATTTCCCAAGCTCTGTGGCCTAGCTTTGAATCGACAATAAATTTCTTCTTCTTCTTCTTCTTCTTCTTCTTCTTCTTCTTCTTCTTCTTCTTCTTCTTCTTCTTCTTCTTCTTCTTCTTCTTCTACTTCTTCTTCTTCTTCTTCTTCTTCTTCTTCTTCTTCTTCTTCTTCTTCTTCTTCTTCTACTTCTACTTCTTCTTCTACTTCTTCTTCTTCTTCTTCTTCTTCTTCTTCTTCTTTCTTCTTCTTCTTCTTCTTCTTCTTCTTCTTCTTCTTCTTCTTCTTCTTCTTCTTCTTCTTCTTCTTCTTCTTCTTCTTCTTCTTCTTCTTCTTCTTCTTCTTCTTCTTCTTCTTCTTCTTCTTCTTCTTCTTCTTCTTCTCTTCTGCCTCTGCCTCTGCCTCTGCCTCTGCCTCTGCCTCTGCCTCTTCCTCTTCCTCTTCCCCTTCCCTTCCCCTTTCCCTTTCCCTTTCCCTTTCCCTTTCCCTTTCCCTTTCCCTTTCCCTTTCCCTTTCCTTTTTCCTTTCCCTTTCCCTTTCCCTTTCCCTTTCCCTTTCCCTTTCCCTTTCAACTTCCCCTTCAACTTCAACTTCAACTTCAACTTCAACTCCCTTTCCTTCCCTTTCCCCTTCCCCTTCCCTTTCCCTTCCCTTCCCTTTCCCTTTCCCTTCTTCTTCCCTTCTTCTTATTATTCTTATTATTATTATTATTATTATTATTATTATTATTATTATTATTATTATTATTATTATTATTATTATTATTATTATTATTATTATTGTGTAAAGAGCGTGTCAAGTTGAATGTGAATGCTGTTACTATTTTCTATGACACAGGATACCCTGGCGATTTGACCTTGTTTAAATCCATTTCTTGGATGGTAAGAAAATGTAATTGCTAGTCGACGATGAGTATTACTTTGAATTCTTATTAGACAATACAAATGACATAAAAGTTGTTATGATTCATTAAGGCCATTGCAACCTGTAGAGTTATTTGAGTTTATCCTCGTTTCCCTAGCATGCAGTGGAACAGCTTTCGCACAAGCCACTAGTTTTTACTAGAATAGCCACCTGATATGGTACCCACTTGCACTTATGTCGAAAGGCCACATGCATTTGAAGAGCTACTATTTCATGTAAAGAAAACATTAAGAGTGATAATTGACTTTCGAAAGAGAAAATCATACCCTTACAACCTCTAACAATTAAAAATGAAACTGTTGAACAAGTATATTCTCAAAACAAAACAAAACACACACAAAAAACATAGCTATCACATAGCATGATCAAAACTTTTACCATTTACAAAAATAGTTCACAAAAGAATGTTTTTGTTAAGAAAAACTAAAATCATTTGGAGTAGATAGTGTGTACTATTAGCGCTATTTGAAATGCCACAATCGAAAGCATAATGAAATGTAGCACGACTGAATTGGGAGGGGTGGGGAGGGGGAGGAAGTTGGTAATGTAAGATTACAAGACAATGAACATCTAAATATGACTACGTGTATAAGAATAACAGGTACATTACCAGCAATGAATTTCTCACTCTCAATCAAATATGTCCATCCTTGTCATCCCATTGTCTTAACAACTATACACACACCATCAAATATGTCCATCCCTGTCATTTCCTAATATGTCCATCCTTGCCATCCCATTGTCTTAACAACTGTACACACACCATCACATATGTCCATCCCTGTCATTTCCTATTGTCTTAACAACTATACACACACCATCACATATGTCCATCCCTGTCATTTCCTATTGTCTTAACAACTGTACACACACCATCAAATATTCAACTGTTCTGCAAGTGTAACATAGAAAAACACACAAAATTATCCATGAAATTACTGACCCCATTGCCATTTTGTTTTTGGTTTTGGTTATGTTGTTTTGTTTTGTTTTTTGTTTTGTTGTTGTTGTTGTCTGTTTTGTATCGAAATGTTACCTAAAAAGATATATAGAAAGAATGTATTGAGAGAGCGAGAAATGAGTGAAATCTAACGTCATGGAAATGAGTAAAATCTAACGTCATAGAAATGAGTAAAATCTAACGTCATGGAAATGAGTAAAATCTAACGTCATGGAAATGAGTAAAATCTAACATCATGGAAATGAGTAAAATCTAACGTCATGGAAATGAGTAAAATTTAACGTCATGGAAATGAGTAAAATCTAACGTCATGGAAATGAGTAAAATCTAACGTCATGGAAATGAGTAAAATCTATCGTCATGGAAATGAGTAAAATCTAACGTCATGGAAATGAGTAAAATCTAACGTCATGGAAATGAGTAAAATCTAACGTCATAGAAATGAGTAAATCTAACGTCATGGAAATGAGTAAAATCTATCGTCATGGAAATGAGTAAAATCTAACGTCATGGAAATGAGTAAAATCTAACGTCATAGAAATGAGTAAAATCTAACGTCATGGAAATGAGTAAAATCTAACGTCATCCCATTGTCCATCCCTGGAAAATCTAACGTCATGGAAATGAGTGAAATCTAACGTCATGGAAATGAGTGAAATCTAACGTCATGGAAATGAGTAAAATCTAACGTCATGGAAATGAGTAAAATCTAACGTCATGGAAATGAGTAAAATTTAACGTCGTGGAATTGTGCCTCCGGACGATAACGTTTTATCTTATCTTAACTGCCTTTCCCAAGGAACACAACGTCGGTCCTAGCATTGACAGGGCTCGAATCTAAGAACTCACGATCCTAAGTCTAGCAGCCTAACCATCAGGCCACCGCCTCCCGAATTGGAAATGTACCCCTCAATGAATAGAAACTCAAAATGGAAATGGAACTGGCAAACACTTTTGTCATTTTATTTTGTGTTTGAAAACAACTCACCATATGTTATTGGGCAGTAATGAAGATCTTAAAGGTAAGTTGACCATAAAACATGCTAAATAAAGAACACCTAAAAGAAAGTGTGAATCACGTGGGGGCAAGCCGTTGCAGTTAACTGTGTGAAGTTTTGTCAGTTAAAAAAGTTAAAAGGGTTAAAAGTTAAAAGTTAAAAGTTAAAAGGGCGTTAGCTGGGTATAAAAAGGCCGGTGAAAGTTCAAAACTTTTACCATTTTCATTTTATCTGGACAAGATGCCTCGACACTGCAGAACAGCGCCAAAGGGAAAGTGGAATGGCTTAAGCTAACATGACGCGGAGATAGATTGTCAGAAGCATGAATTGCAGTCATTCGACAACTGTGCGTCTTGTTGACCGGAATACGAACACCAAAACTGCCAATGACATGCCAGGAAGTGGTCGACCAAGGACGACAACCCAGTCGATATATTGTGACCAGATATTTGCGAAATCGCTTCTTGTCTACCGTCGAAACGGCTAGAAGGGTCGAATAAAGACAAAGCATTGTTTCTTCCATGACTGTAAAACGCTGGCTTTCAGAGCAGATTGTACTGTGGTCCCAGCGTCATCAAAGATTGACCAGACAACAGCGGATGGGTGTACTGTTCTCTGATGGGAACAGATTTAACCTTCACTTCGCCGACCGATCCGGATCTGGAGGAGGCGCTGAGAGCGACATCAAATGTCTGCGTTCTTCAACATATGGCTTCGGTGGAGGCATCATCCACGTATGAGGGGGGTGGGGGAGGGGATGGGGGGATGAGGGGGGGGAGGGGCCCTTCAGCTGTCACCACTGACTCCTCCTTACACGTATTCACTGATAATGTGAACGCCCGAAGTCGACATCTCAAAATGTACTTCGACCAATCGTTCTTCCGGCAATCCATAGACCTTAGCGCTTTCCAGTATGACAGTGCTAGAGCTCACACCCGACGATATCTACAGAAGAGGAAGTGTCAATCCTAGACTGGCCGGCACTTTCACCAGACATGGCATCAACTGAGCATGCGTGGAATGAGCTTGGTCGTCCACTATATCGGAATCGTCCTCCTGCAAACCTGTAGGACATAGAGGATGGTCTGATGTATGAATGGAACGGTATTCCTCAGGAACCGTTCCAAAAATTTGTTCTGTCAATGAGAAGGCGACGCCAAGCCAGCATTCAAGTATGCAAGGGGCGGGGGTGGGGGGGGGGGGGGTGAGCATACAAGACACTGAAAGACATTTAGAACGAAATTTGTTGAATTGGTGTATTGCTACTATTAGATTCCGACACTTTGTTTAAAATGTTATCATTCTTTGCCAACATTCAAAGTATCTTATAAACAATTGTTCTTAAATAACATTTTTGTTTTTATTTTTAATGAACAAAACAAAACAAGAAACATTTGCACTGACATTTTATGTTGCTTTAGTACAGAGAGACGTGGTGTCTCATTATATTTATAATAATAATAATAATAATAATAATAATAATAATAATAATAATAATAATAATAATAATAATAATAATAATAATAATAATAATAATAATAATAATAATAATAATAATAATAATCATAATCATAATCATATCATAATCATAATCATAAAAGTAATAGTAATAGTAATAGTAATAATAATAATAATAATAATAATAATAATAATAATAATAATAATAATAGTAATAATAATAATAATAATAATAATAATAATAATAATAATAATAATAATAGTAATAGTAATAGTAATAGTAATAATGATAATAATAATAATAATAATAATAATAATAATAATAATAATAATAATAATAATAATAATAATAATAATAATAATAATTACTACTACTACTACTACTACTACTACTACTACTACTACTACTACTACTACTACTACTAATACTACTACTACTACTACTACTACTACTACTACTACTACTACTACTACTACTACTACTACTACTACTACTACTACTACTACTACTACTACTACTACTACTACTACTACTACTACTACTACTACTACTACTACTACTACTACTACTACTACTACTACTACTACTACTACTACTACTACTACTACTACTACTACTAATACTACTACTACTACTACTACTACTACTACTACTACTACTACTACTACTACTACTACTACTACTACTAATAATAATAATAATAATAATGTACTTGTTTAGCGCCTCTCATCCACCGAAATATATGCTCGATGGCGCTTAACAGTAAAATATTATTGACACAATTACAGAGTATATAATATGCACAGCAAACGACAAATAAATTATGTCAGTTACATTTTTAAAAACACTAAAAGTTTGATAAAAACATCTTTTAAACTAAGAGGAACAAAAGTTGTAATGAAAAGTTCGGTCTTAAGATTCTTTAAAACAATTGAAATGCAGGGCTGATTCTTGTTTTGAAAGAGGGGCAGCATGACTCACAGGTGACAGACTTTTCAATAAAAGATGACCTTTTAGTTGGCATGGTGATCAAGAGAGGAATTTGATAATCTTAAAACTCTATTGGATTGGTAAATACTGACCAGCTCATGTAAATAGGATGGGGCAAAACCGTTTAAACATTGTAACACTAACAAAGGATTTTAAAATCTATCCTGTAACTAACTGGGAGCCAGTGTAGTCCTTTTAATACTGGCGTGATTGGCTCACTTTGTAGTCAAGTTAATTAGCCTCGCCGTCTTATTCTGAAGTTTTTTCAATCTCTGAATCAAATATGTTGGTGCAGATGTTAACAGAGCATTGCAATAATCAATACGACTTAAAATAAGTGAAGCAACAAGCAGTTTTGTTTTTGCTTGGTCAAGAATAAACTTATCTTGTTAATATTCTTCAAATTAAAATTCGCAGCCCTGAACTGTTGTGGTAACATGGTCTATCATGAAAATTTCATGATCTAAAAAAACTACCAAGTGTTCGAACATATTTACATATAACGTCCATACTTGATTCTGATATTTTAACTTTTTTTAAAAACAAAAACCATTTTTACTCGAAGCTTTCTCGCTAACTTGTATAATTTCAGTCTTGTCCTCATTCAATTTTAGCTTTTTGGATTTCCTTCATGACTTAATTGCCATAACACATTCTTCAGTCGTTTTGGTGACAAACATTTTATCATCGATACAAATGGGAAATAGAGCTGGATGTTATCAGCATACATATGCTAATTAACACTGAAGCTGTTTATAATAACACTAAGGGGGTGTAGAGGGTGCAAAAGCGATTCAAGATCGAAACCTTGAGGTACACCATACTTTAGGAGACATAATCAGATTGAAATTGATAGTCAATCATTATAGATTGCGTTCTGTCAGACAATTAAGATTTAAACCAGTCAAGGACTCGTCCACTGACTTTGAAACTTCATTGAGTTTTGTTAATGTTACTTTCTGGTCGACTATATCAAAGGCATCACTTCAGTCAAGAAAGATCAAGAGAACATATTTTCCACTGTCAAGATATTTGACAATGTCATTGTGTACCCGCACCAATGAATTTTCTGTACAATGGTTAGGTCGGTAAGCAGATTGAAATTTGAAAAAAAGGAACTCTCATTGAGATATTGGTTGATTCTTTATGACACAATTTTTTCGATTATTTTAAAGACTGTCTAAACACAGGTTTAAAATTTTAAGTTGCTCAAAACTATCTAAAGATGGTTTCTTAAGGATTGGTTTCACAATAGCCTGTTTCAAACTTCCTGGCATATCAGGTAAAAACAGGGAACAATTTACAATGAAAATAATAATCGGTACAAAGGTTTTAGGACATTTCTTAATTAGCCAAGTTGGGAGAGGGTGTAGTGAACATGTTTTATTTGTAATTTGCTTGAGGATCATTTCAACTTCCATTTCTGTTAATGACCTGAAGGTGTTAAAACTTCCCGAGGTTTCCAAAAGTTGGTGTTACGTCAATTGGTAGCGCCGCGCAGATACGTCCTGACGTCACTGATCTTCGGGTAAACAAAATCTGCAAATCACTGTGCCAGTTCACCGGGGCAGGTTGGTATGTTGCTCTGCTGATGCTTCCCCGGCTTAGTGAAGTCATTTAGGTTTGCATTTGCACTACTTTGACGTCACGATGTTAGCTGATCATTCAGAAATTCTGTACGAGTATCGGTTCCGTCTGTTTTTGACTTCGTTGCTTGTGAATTTCAAGTTTTGTTTTCCTTCATGTTTTGCCTCTCGAATTTCTGGTGTGTTTTGTTCTCATGGGGAAATGCAGGAGTTGAACTTTAAATTTCTTTACGTTGCCAAGATAACACAAAACCAACCTAACTTGACTGGCGTAAGGTCGTTTTCGTCACGTAGTTTGTCATATCTCCGACAATAAAATGCTAACATCATTCTGTCAAGACATAAAAAGAACTGAGCACAAATTATTTTAGTTGGCTTTCATTACGTTAAAAGTCACTTTGACATGATGAACTGAGTAGTGAATAGTGACATGAAATAATATAAAAGCCCCGTTGGAAGAAAGACAAGACAATCACAGGGGATCAACACAAACAAAATATTTGGGCACCAATGGAATCCAACCCACGACCTCCGCGTCGGCATCCATTGCCTAGTCATTACAAGAAAGCGCATTACCAACCAAGCTAACTACACCCATTGGGTCAGATTCCCTGGTGCCCACATAGTTTTTCTATTGATTACTTTGTATTTGTCCCGCCTTTGTTCTTCCCTTCATGGCATAATTCATGACATAATTCCTGACATAATTCATTATTCATGACATAATTCATGACATTATTCATGACATAATTCATGACATAATTCATATGCCATAATTCATGCCATAATTCATATTATTCATGACATAATTCATTACATAATTCATGACATAATTCATGACATAATTCATGACATAATTCATGCCATAATCCATGACATAATTCATGACATAATTCATGACATAATTCATGACATAATTCGACATAATTCATGACATAATTCATGAAATAATATGACATAATTCGTGACATAATCCATGACATAATTAATTCATGACATAATTCATGCCATAATCCATGACATAATTCATGACATAATTCATGACCATGACATTCATGACATAATTCATGACATAATTCATGACATAATTCATGCCATAATCCATGACATAATTCATGACATAATTCATGACATAATTCATGATAATTCATGACATAATTCATGACATAATTCGTCACGTTCGACACGCCCCTTGCCTCAGTGTTTGTTTTTCTTTCTTTGAAGCACCCCTGTCGACCATGGCGGTGATCTCAGAGTTTGTAGCTGACTCATATTTCTCCCACGACTGTTTAGGTTGAACAGGAAGTACTTTAACAACAACAAAAAAGCTTCTGCAAATATTATGTGTTATTATGATGTCAATTTGTTAAAACGTTATAAATATTTAGTACTCTAGATTTGTTGATCCAGTTTGATTTCTTATTGAGTAGAAATTCTAACTTACGCATGTATAGAGAAGCTGAATAAATTCGTATTATCATGGAAGTAAAACAGAGAAACTCTAAAGAACAACATGTTCGTTCGTGATTGGGTTTTACTTTCACTATAACTTCTTATTCTACTGTTAGAATGGACCATCATATTATTATTGATTGGTTGATATCAGTTGCCTTGTCATTGAACTCATCAAACATTGTATTGCAATCGTTGCTTTTGATATTTGTTGGTTGTTTTGTTTTTTGTTTGTTTTTAAGGGTATTTTTGAGAGAGGGTTGCTGTTGTTTTGTTTTTGTGTTGTTGTTTTTTTAGGGGGGGGGGAGTTGTTGTTGAGTTCTGTTGCTGCTGGGGTTCTTTTCGCCCTTAAGAAAACAGACATGGAGAGCTCATCAGTTGCATGTTATAGACAACATGACACGACACATTCTATGGATTTTTTTCCAATGTCGAACGAAACCAAAAATACAAAAACAGCGCAGCCAAATGGACAGACCTTGTTACATAATTATTCGAAATGACAGAATCTAGAACATATAGAATATTTTGGATGTAACAATAAGCGAATACATAACGCTGTCACAGACATTGTACATCAATGACGCTATTATTATACATTATCATATATTTTCAGATGCAGTAATATAAATACAACAAGAATATGAACGGCAAGTTTTTGTCTTCCACTGTTTGACAATGCTTTAGTTAGTAACCAGACATTTTCTATCATTCGTGTTGGAATCAAATTCGAGCACTTCTTGTGACATGCGGTGGCATTGGCTGTCATGGGTGTCTTTGAACACGCCGGTGCTGGGGTGGGAAGGGGGAATGGGGAAGCAGGGGAAGGGGAAGGCCGAGAGGACTTCCTAAGCATGGTTCATGATAATTTCGAAACTGCTCATCAGTTTTTGTTACGTTAAGGCCAATTTTCCATCTGCCACGTTCTTTTCGAGTAACACAAAATATGTCTTAAATACCAGCCATTCGAGTAACACAAAATATGTCTTAAATATCCCATTCGAGTAACACAAAATATGTCTTAAATATCCCATTCGAGTAACACAAAATATGTCTTAAATATCCCATTCGAGTAACACAAAATATGTCTTAAATATCCCATTCGAGTAACACAAAATATGTCTTAAATATCCCATTCGAGTAACACAAAATATGTCTTAAATATCCCATTCGAGTAACACAAAATATGTCTTAAATATCCCATTCGAGTAACACAAAATATGTCTTAAATACCACCCATTCGAGTAACACAAAATATGTCTTAAATATCCCATTCGAGTAACACAAAATATGCCTTAAATATCCCATTCGAGTAACACAAAATATGTCTTAAATATCCCATTCGAGTAACACAAAATATGTCTTAAATACCACCCATTCGAGTAACACAAAATATGTCTTAAATACCACCCATTGGAGTAACACAAAATAAGTCTTAAATACCACCGATTCGAGTAACACAAAATATGTCTTAAATACCACCGATTCGAGTAACACAAAATATGTCTTAAATACCACCGATTCGAGTAACACAAAATAAGTCTTAAATACCACCCATTGGAGTAACACAAAATAAGTCTTAAATACCACCGATTCGAGTAACACAAAATATGTCTTTAACCCATTCGACAATAAAATGCTTACATTAGTCTGTCAAGAAAAAAAAGGAACTGAACACAAATTATTTTAGTAGGCGTTTGTATATTTGAACAATCATCAGCACTTTCCTTTTCCTTCACATTTAATAACTACTCAACAATAAAAATGCATCATCGTCAACAACAACAACAAGAGGGAGGAAGAGAGGAACATTGAAATATTACACAAGTATAAAATACATTGAATAATTGAAAGGAAAATAAAACAACAAACCCGGAATAATAATAATAATATGTTACAACAGTGCATAAACTTGTGTCATGAAGACATGAAAAGATCATGAAAAATGAGACAATTGGAATTTCATTCATTCATTCATTCATTCATTCATTCATTCATTCATTCATTCATTCATTCATTCATTCATTCATTCATTCATTCATTCATTTATAGGAATGGTTACACAACCAGTAAAACGTCACGTGTTTGTCCGTTCTGTCTTCCTTGGTGGAGTTGTCACGTGTTGTCACGTGTTGTCATTTATTTTGACAAAACAATCTAAGTGCATTCCATCGGTTATGAGAGAGTCAGACAGACAGACAGACACAGACACAGACATAGACACAGAGACAGAGACAGACAGATAGACAGACAGACAGACACAGACACAGATACAGACATAGACACAGAAAGAGACAGATAGACAGACAGACAGACACAGACACAGACATAGACACAGACAGACAGACAGACAGAGAGACAGAGAGGAAGAGAAAGAGAGAAAAAAATGAGTCATGGATTTTACTGTTCAATAGTACGTCAAATATGCTTCTGAACTTTTCAAAACCACAGAATAAATCAAACACATGTAAGCTTCCTATCATGTTCATGTCTAGTATGAATTCAATAGATAAAATTTACTTTGACAAATTGGAAGCTTTGAGGGCGTTTTGAGTTACGCTGGCTTTTATTTCGTTCTTTCTATTTCAATTTCAATACCATACACTATTTCGATTTCAATACACACTATTTCATTTCACTAAATATTTTTCCTCTTTTTCATTTGAATCCATAGCATCCACATAATTCAAACAATTGTCATAATAACGGTCTGATTTTCTATTTCGAGATATCAGAAGTTAAACAAGTATGTAAAGGTGATATAATAATGTACATATAACACCCCCCATCCCCTCACGAACTCCAAAACATTAATGAAAAGTAAAATGAAAAACTCTACCTACAACCCTGACGAAACAATCAATGTTTCAAACACATACACATGTTATTGTTGGCATAAGATTAAGATGGAAGGTATTTTACTAAAGTAAAATATTATATAGAAAACAAGAAATTTTAACTTATCTTTTGCAAGTTTTGCTTTTTATTATGAAAAAAATGTTTGTTTATGTGTTTTTAGTTAGTGGGAAATCTTTACTCATTTCCGGTAATATAACGAGGGCTTGTCTTTCTCTTCGAAAGGCCTCCAGAGCTTGTTAAAAAGAGGATGCCGTGACCTTCGACACACGGGTTTTCTTGTTGGGCGACCACACACCGTTCACGCAAGCCGCGCCTCGTGGACCCACCAACCGGAAGTCACGCTCGCATTCGTAGACCAGGCGCTCCCCATGTTTGATGATGGTGATGTAAGAGCTGAAGGGAAAATGGCCAACGTTTCCAACTTTGTGTATTTTCCCGTCCGTTAAAGTTGCCCGGATTAGGCAATGGCCTGATGAAAGAAAAATGTAATAGGTCGCCTTGAGAACATACAAAAATTTAAAATTGTGTCTTTGAAAAAAGAATAATTTTCCTTTCGTTAACATTTCTTTGATAGATTTATCCAATATCAAATCAATATATTATATTAGTTTAAACACCAAACATTAAGAAGAAATTTTAACTTGATTTTACTCACTAACTTATTAAATACTCCAGGATCTATGCATCGATCATAAGTTTGGCTACCACAGCTAGCATCAATCATAAGTTCGGCTACCGCAGCTAGCATCAATCATAAGTTCGGCTACAGCTAACATCAATCATAAGTTCGGCTACCACAGCTAGCACCAATCATAAATTCCGCTACCACAACACCTTTCTTCACTGGAACAGGAAGAGCCAGGACATGGATAGTAAAACCTGTGAAGATTACCTCCAACCAACGGTGTATATTAGGTGGAACTGATGACTGGAACCTCTCAGCAGACCTTCCAGACTGGGAAAACCCATCCCCAGGTTATAAGGACGAGTGGAATGAGACCTGATGTAGTCCTTCAGTCAAACTCCACGCACCAAATTGAGCTGACAGTCCCTTATGAGAGCAGAATCGACCGAGCTCACCAGTATAAACCTGCAAAGCACTGCGACCTGGTTAACGACCTCTAGAAAGTCGGATTTATGATCAGAGTACTGGCAGTAAAAGTTGGCGCCAAAGGGTTTGCAGGAGCATCGATTTGTTGCCTCCTTATTCGATCCTCACCCATCAGCCCATCCCTCCGACGTGTTTCAAAATTTAGTTGGTGACAACTATGTCTACAAGATCGATCTGAGGTTACTGGCAGATCAAAATCAGGAAAAGGATGAACCCAAGACGGCGTCTGTGACCAAGGGAGAGCAGTATGAGTTTGTCCGGATGCCTTTTGGCATGATGAGCAAGGCTGTGGTTGTGACCAAGGGAGAGCAGTATGAGTTTGTCCGGATGCCTTTTGGCATGATGAGCAAGGCTGTGGTTGTGACCAAGGGAGAGCAGTGTGAGTTTGTCCAGATGCCTTTTGGCATGATGAGCAAGGCTGTGGTTGTGACCAAGGAGAGCAGTGTGAGTTTGTCCAGATGCCTTTTGGCATGATGAGCAAGGCTGTGGTTGTGACCAAGGGAGAGCAGTATGAGTTTGTCCAGGATGCCTTTTGGCATGATGAGCAAGGCTGTGGTTTTGACCAAGGAGAGCAGTATGAGTTTGTCCAGATGCCTTTTGGCATGATGAGCAAGGCCGTAGTTTGTGACCAAGGCTGGAGAGCAGAGAGCAAGTATTTTGTCCAGATGCCTTTTGGCATGATGAGCAAGGCTGTGGTTGTGACCAAGGGAGAGCAGTATGAGTTTGTCCGGATGCCTTTTGGCATGATGAGCAAGGCTGTGGTTGTGACCAAGGAGAGCAGTATGAGTTTGTCCGGATGCCTTTTGGCATGATGAGCAAGGCTGTGGTTGTGACCAAGGGAGAGCAGTATGAGTTTGTCCAGATGCCTTTGGCATGATGAGCAAGGCTGGTTGTGAAGAGACTGCGTGATCGTATGCACCACGTGACGGTTTATGTGGATGATCTACTGGGTGCATACAGAGACGTGGGAGGAGCATATGTGTACCCTGGAGGAACTGTCCAGACGTCTACACGAAGCTGGCCTGACAGTGAGACCAACCAAGTGTGTGCTGGAAGCCCCTGAGATCGACTTTGTGGTACATTCACTCAAGAAAGGTGTTGTTGGACTCCATGAGGATAACATCTCCAAAGTGAGGACGTTCCAAGACCAACCACCAAAAACAAGATGTTGTACCTAACTTTGCTGCTGTTGCAGCGCCTTTTCAGATTTGTTGCGAAAGGACCAGCCGAATGTAATTGAATGGAATGATCCTCAAGATCAGGCATATTTGTATTTGAAAGGTATATTTGTATTTGAAAGGTATATTTGTATCCAAACCTGTGTTGTATTTACCAGATGTGAGGAAAGAGTTTGTCTTATGTACGGATGCTTCTGATCGTGGTATTGGTGCTACTTTAATGCAGGAGGGCAATGGAGCGTGGACGTCTCATATTTATTTGGGCGGTCAAGAGATTTCAGTTGTATTTTTATGGCAGACAGGTTGTACTGCAGACTGATCACCGACCATGCTACTAAGTTCACAGAATTTGAGAGTCTCAACTTTTGACAGGATTTCATGTTTAGAAATGCGCATACTATCCTCGCACCTGAGCATCGTTTTAAACTTCCTTACTACGTCACACACACAATCCTTACCACCAACCTTACACTACATTTATTTTGTATGTATTCCTACTCCTGAGCCTGTATTTTTATGCAACCATTACTGGCTCCAACCAACCTTAC
The DNA here is from genome assembly GCA_037039925.1 of Doris montereyensis. Taxonomy (NCBI): domain Eukaryota; kingdom Metazoa; phylum Mollusca; class Gastropoda; order Nudibranchia; family Dorididae; genus Doris; species Doris montereyensis. Next base: position 49,710 of record JAXRKP010000905.1, on the reverse strand, counting down.
TTACATTACTATGTACTGTCCTCACATATGGGCCTGGCTCTAACTAAACTTACGTTACATTACTATGTACTGTCCTCACACACATGGGCCTGGCTCTAACTAAACTTACGTTACATTACTATGTACTGTCCTCACATATGGGCCTGGCTCTAACTAAACTTACGTTACATTACTATGTACTGTCCTCACATATGGGCCTGGCTCTAACTAAACTTACGTTACATTACTATGTACTGTCCTCACATATGGGCCTGGCTCTAACTAAACTTACGTTACATTACTATGTACTGTCCTCACATATGGGCCTGGCTCTAACTAAACTTACGTTACATTACTATGTACTGTCCTCACACATGGGCCTGGCTCTAACTAAACTTACGTCACATTACTATGTACTGTACTCACACATGGGCCTGGCTCTAACTAAACTTACGTTACATTACTATGTACTGTCCTCACACATGGGCCTGGCTCTAACTAAACTTACGTCACATTACTATGTACTGTCCTCACATATGGGCCTGGCTCTAACTAAACTTACGTCCCATTACTACTGTACTGTCCTCACACATGGGCCTGGCTCTAACCAACCTTATGCTATACTGCTTCTTATTTTCCCTCACAGAGAGGCCTGGCTCCAACCAAACATGCTAGACTACTTCCTGATTGTTGATCCTGCTTCAACAAGCTCTAGACTACACTACTCTACGTACTTTACTCAAACCCCAACAACCTTTAAGCATTTAGGAACGTACTTTCCCCTCACTAGCTTCATGCTGCAACACACCTTTCAATTTCTATTCCTCACGTATGGCATTGCTGCAACCCACCTTTCAATGTCTATTCCTCACGTATGGCATTGCTGCAACCACCTTTCAATTTCTATTCCTCACGTATGGCATTGCTGCAACCCACCTTCCAATGTCTATTCCTCACGTATGGCATTGCTGCAACCCTTTCTTCAATTTCTGCAACCCTGCACCTTTCAATTTTCTATTCCTCACGTATGGCATTGCTGCAACCCACTTTTCAATTTCTATTCCTCACGTATGGCATTGCTGCAACCACCTTTCAATTTCTATTCCTCACGTATGGCATTGCTGCAACCCACCTTTCAATTTCTATTCCTCACGTATGGCATTGCTGCAACCCCACCTTTCAATTTCTATTCCTCACGTATGGCATTGCTGCACCATACACTACACTATTACATACTTTCCTCACATATGGACCTGGCTCCAGCATTTGAAGGCTAGACTACCCCACACTTTCCACACATATGGACCTGGTTCCAGCATTTGAAGGCTACACTACGCCACACTTTCCACACATATGGACCTGGTTCCAGCATTTGAAGGCTACACTACGCCACACACTTTCCACACATATGGACCTGGTTCCAGCATTTGAAGGCTACACTACGCCACATACTTTCCACACATATGGACCTGGTTCCAGCATTTTAAGGCTACACTACCCCACATACTTTCCACACATATGGACCTGGTTCCAGCATTTAAAGGCTACACTACGCCACACACTTTCCACACATATGGACCTGGTTCCAGCATTTTAAGGCTACACTACACCCACACTTTCCACACATATGGACCTGGTTCCAGCATTTGAAGGCTACACTACCCCACATACTTTCCACACACAGTCCTGGCTCATAAGAACCTTACGCTACACTAGTTCTTATTTATATCACATGGGCCTGGCAATACCCTTAAGGCTACACTAATATACGTTCTTTCCTCACCTGGGTTTCGCTCCCACTCACCCTAGGCTACACCAAGGCCGTCTATATAGTACATAGACGGCCTTGCTACACTACAACTTAGTTTCTTGACACATGGGCCTGACTCCGACCTTTACCTTAGTTTCATTGCACAAGTCTAGTTGTCCAACAGATTAGGATGTACTAATATCATACATGAGCAGACTTCAAAAACGCTTTGAGCTACACCAGTACTTACTTTCTTTACAAAGGGGGCACACGTTAGGCTACACCAGTACTTACTTTCTTTACACGCGGGCACACACTTGAGGCTACAGTACTTACTTTCTTTGGCACGGGGGGTAACTACACCAGTACTTACTTTCTTTACACGCGGGCTACACCAGTTCTTACTTTCTTTACACGTTACATTAGGCTACACCAGTACTTTCTTTACACCAGTACGTTACACCAGTTTTCTTTACACGCGGGCACACTTTAGGCTACACCAGTTCTTACTTTCTTTACACGCGGGCACACATTAGGCTACACCAGTACTTACTTTCTTTACACGCGGGGCACACGTTAGGCTACACCAGTACTTACTTTCTTTACACACGGGGCACACGTTAGGCTACACCAGTACTTACTTTCTTTACACGGGGGCACACATTAGAAGCTACACTTACTTTCTTTACACGGGGGGGGCACGTTGAGCTTACTTTCTTTACTTACTTTCAGTTTTACTTTCTTTACACGGGGGGCACACTTAGGCTACACCAGTACTTACTTTCTTTACACCAGTACTTACTTTCTTACACACGAGGCACACTTAGGCTACACCAGTACTTACTTTCTTTACACGGGGAGCACACGTTAGCCTACCAGTAACACTTTCTTTATACGCATTTAGGCTACACCAGTACTTACTTTCTTTACACGCGGGGCAACGTTAGGCTACACCAGTACTTACTTTCTTTACAATGGGGCACACTTTAGGCTACACCAGTACTTACTTTCTTTACACGGGGGCACTTAGCTACACCAGTACTTACTTTCTTTACACGTTTAGGCTACACCAGTTCCAACTTTTAGGGCTACTTTCTTTTAGACCCAACAAAATGTAGGTCCCTAGTATTTACTTTCTTTGTACACCAGTACTTACTTCCAACACGCATGGGCTACAATACAACTTGTAGGCTACTTTCAGGGCCTAGCTCCAACCCATTTGCCAAACTCGCACGTCATGTAGCGATGGCTGTCCGCCAGTTTGGCTAGCCAGCCTTTCCCCATAGATGGGCACCCAACAAATGTAAGAAGCGAGCCAACGCGAGCCGTGCGACAGACTGGCCTAGCTCCAACCCATTTGCCAAACTCGCACGTCATGGCGATGGCCGTGCCAGTCGCCATCTGAGGACGCGGTGGTGAGTTGCAAGGTGCTGAGAGGTGAAAGAGAGCGGGAGAGAAGGAGATATTATATGAAAGTGGCATTTTATACATCGACGGAGGGACCTTCTTCTACCATTTATCCGGTATGTTCTAAAGCGATCAACCCATCGGCAACGGTTCCTGACAATGAGAAAAGAGATGTCAATGTGGAAGTTATATGTTTACCGACGGAATAGTCAAGTAGGAACGAAAACCAGACAACTACAAAGGAATAGATAACAAAAAAACCTCAACATTTTCCGGTACTAATGGAATCGAAATCGCGACCTTCGCATTGGCGATCACCCTCGCCGTGAAAAGAGAGAGCGCACTACCACTAAAGTACCACCCCAGCTTGCGCTCCTTATTGTGCTCTACTTCTCATCTATTCGTCGTTTAATCACTACATCATTTCGTCACTATGCCTCATTTTCGACACACGCCTTGTCTCACTGTTTGTCGTCATTCTGTGTGCTGTATTTTGTCGTTTTCTTTCCTAGTTGCTATGACCAACATCACGGTACAGACAGAGCTCACTGCTACTAAGAAAGGCCAATGATCAAGGACAGATATAGTTTTTCCTATATCCGACGTCTTATTATGTCCAATGTCAATCAGGTGGTACATATCACGTTCAATATCGTTATAGCTTTACAACCTTGCACTGATTCATCTCAGCGCCAATTCTAATTCTCAATACTTTTTTATTATTTTTTTTTATTAATGATTGATTTATTAATGGATTGATTGATTGTGAGTGAGTGAAAAATTAATTGAGTGAATGAATGAAGGATTCATCGGGTAAGTGAATGAAATGATGAGCCATACAAAAAAATTCAGACACAAAAAGCATGTTGATTCGCAAATCTCTCTCACAAAACAAATTCTCGTTCAGCCCTCATGAGGCTATCATTTCACATTAGCAGCCCCAGGTTTAAAAAAAACGAAATAGCGTTTATATATCCGATAAATTCTCGGTATGGACAGATCTACAATGTTTGGAGGTGAGACGGAATAAATATATCCACAATCAATTAACCTTGAAACCCCCTTACCCCACCCAAGGTGAATGGGGTGGGGTGGATAGGGATGGGGGACGTCAATGTGGATATAGTTTATGACGTAAATTATATATATCATATATATATATATATATATATATATATATATATATATATATATATATATATATATACATATATGTATGTGAACGCTTCGTCCATGGACTGATTGTCAACCATTATAGCCTTGTTATACTTATTAATGGAGCCTTGGTGTTACTAGAATACCTACTTAACATCTAGATGTAGAGTGTAGTGTCTGCTTCACTTCTACCTTCACAGCAGAACACAGAAGCTATTTCGCTTACCAGGGACGCAGCGTGGGATGATAGTCCATGTTCCATTGTGACACGTGACAGGTCTGGAATCGTTCAGAACGAGGCCGTTGGAGACACCTGGGCGCAATGACTGTGCCGTGGTCAACCCAAACACCTTCTCGGCCGTTGTTGATGGTCCCATTCATGATGGAAGGGACCTGACACTGGCCTAGTGGTGAGATCAGGAAAGATGGAATGATTAATTTTGATTGATTGATTGATTGAACGATGGATTGCTTTTTGATTGATGATTGATTAATGGATTGATTGAATGAGGGTGTCATTGGGTAAGTGAGTGTTTGAATGATTGATTGATTGAGTAAGTTGTGATTGATTGAATGATTGATCGATTGAATGATTGATTGAATGATTGAATGATTGATTGAGTAAGTTACGATTGATTGAATAACAGAATGATTGATTGATTGATTGATGAACGTACTGAGTGAGCGATTGATCAATTGACTCACGTATTAAGGGATTTAATTCTTTCTCCCGTGCTTTAAGACTAACTATAAACACGATTGTTTCCCGCGTCAACCAATCAACTGAGTTCGGGATAATCCTACAACAAACAGAATACAGGGATACTATTGCGACTGCGATTACCGTACCCCCCTCCCACAACCCAGGTAAAACAATAACAGGTGAATATTGATTAAATATTGATTGTGTACTGATTGACTGGTGACTTAACTCTGATCAAATACTGATTACATACTGATTAAACAATGATTGGATTCTAATCGAAAACTGATTGAATACTGATTGAAAACTGATTGAAGAGATTGAATACATCGTCACTTTCTGTACACTACACATGGCGGCCATTCTTACCTAGGCAAACAGGCACTGGGTAAGACCACTGTCCATTCTGCATGCACTGAGTTGAAAACGACGTGCCGTTAAATTTGGTACGAAGATTGCATCTGAAATATAAGCCAATGAAAAGCATACATGTAGATCTTATTTAACGTGATGTGAAACGTGATGTGAAACGTGATGTGAAACGTGATGAGAAACGTGATGTGAATCGTGATGTGAAACGTGATGTGAATCGTGATGTGAAACGTGATGTGAAACGTGATGTGAATCGTGATGTGAATCGTGATGTGAATCGTGATGTGAATCGTGATGTGAAACGTGATGTGAAACGTGATGTGAATCGTGATGTGAATCGAGATGTGAATCGTGATGTGAAACGTGATGTGCCATAATGATGAAAATGCTAGTAAAACACTAATACAAAATGTATGGATTGGAATATTGATACCAAGTGTGATTTGTCTTTAAATTCATAGCAACCACTAAGTAAATAACGAATGGTGGGGTACCATTAAACGAAATCGCAATATCGGTCAACACACATGTTCAGATACTCGTAATGGATAGGCTTTCATCAAAACTTGGTGAAATAAAAACATATCTTCATATTATACACATGAAGGCAATCGGTTTGTTTGTTTACTTCAATTTCGTTTTAGCAAACGTTGCAATAAATGATAGAAACCAGCCTTCTGTTATCATCTGGACATCGCTGTTCAGGTAATATTTGTTTTGGCGTTCAACCATTGTATGAGGATGGGGGGAGTCCCAAGAGGGGTTGATTTATAGTCTGAAGCCCGACACCATAATTCAGGTTGACTCTCTGCTTTATTCGTCCCCTGACAGGCCATTTCATTCAACGATCTTTTCAAATCCCAGAGAACCATACAATTCAGCTGCCTTATACTACCACTTTGACAATGTCCCTCTCTACCTGTAGCTGGATACTCGTTCACACCTGAGAGTCAAGTGAGGAAGGCAGAATGAAATACATTTCATACCACAGCGTCGTGAAAACAATCATGGGTTTTAAACCAGCATCGTTGTGATTAAAAGCTCACAACAACCGATTGCATGCACCACATTAGAAGAAAAAAAAGACAGTGCTGCTACTTGCTTGCAGTGCCTTCACATCACAGACGCCTTTCAGTGAGTTGTGTCCCCTGTTTTCCCTTGCCACGTGACGCCAACGTGGTTTCTTTTGCCATCGTGTTGGTCTTCTTGGGTTTCTGCTTACATTACTTGGCTACCGTTCTGCACATGTTTTTGTTCCTCTATTGCCTTGCTAGCCGGTCCATTTCTATATTTTTGTTTTGTCTGAGTGCATGAGGAAGTTACTGACCCCAAGAGATCATCGTTCATTTTACTTAAAATAACATCTAGAATAAGCATGTCACACCCCGAATGATACCAAGCGCCATCATAAGATCGAGTCGGTATTTGATTCTGAGCTTACGCTGGTATGCGTGAACAACTTTTAAATGATACAATCTGTTAACAATGGCGGCTAAGGCATACACTCCCTAAAGGGACAATGAAATTTTCAATAATTAAACGTCCTTTCTGCTAGAAAACTTCCTTAAAATGAAAACGACCTTGGGATCATTTAGAACCTACATGAAAAATTATACTCTTAGTGGCATGGCAACAATGCCTTTGAAGAAAAAAAAGACAACCAAACCAGAATTATATATATATGTGCATCCATAATACAAATCCCTATTACAAAGCATTAGGCTTGCAGGTAGCATCAATTATGCTGGTTCCCAAGACATCGCTTGTGAAAGATGTGAGCTAGGAGGCCTTTACGGTCAGACGATAAGAGCTGAGTAGCAGGCATTCCCTGTCAAAGACAAGAGCTAAATAGCCTGCCTTTAGTGTTAAGCCTTACCTGTTAAATATTAGAGCCGAGTAGCAGGCCTTTACTGTCAAAGTTAAGAGCTGTAGCAGGCTTTACCCGTTAAAGATTACAGCGAAGTAGCAGGCCTCTACTGTCGAAGATAAGAGCTAAGAAGCAGGCCATACCTATCAAAGATAAGAGCTAGACAGTAGGCCTTACCTGTAAAAATAGACGGCCCCGACAGTGGTTCGATGTCCGTCCAGGTAGCCATTCCACAGGGGTCCAGGCTGACCACAGTTGATTTCTAACAAAGAGAAACAAGTCACAATAACAATAATAATAATACAAATTATTTATATAGCGAATCTTACAACAGCTCTAGGGGCATAATTATACATACATAGTAAAACATGAGCAATATACATACATAACAAACACATAAAAATATATTATTTACAAAGGTACATGAATTAGATCGCATAATACAACCAATTCATTTTTTCCATGCCAGGCTTGCAAATCAAATTGGAGACACATAGACCTACGTAATAATGCGTACATAGCTAATACCTTTTCCTCATAAAAAATACCCACAAATATACAAGAAGACAGAATGATGAAAAGTCAATCATAGACTACATAATAATTAGCAGCTCTCTTTTTGTTTTACAGTACAATGGAGCTGAACGATTTAGTGACTATGACCTAGTGTTTACCAAGATAAATGACTGAGGAAAGCAAACAGAAGAGGATAGAAAAGAAAGCTATTTAACTAAAAATAGAAGACCTAACTAAACCAGATCTAAAACAGATATACCAATCTAGGATGAAAACATTTATCAGTGAAAGGTAGATTGATCTGAGTGATATCACTATAGAAGACAAGTGGCAAATGTATAAAAAAAAAAAAACACTCATCAGTTGTACCGGCTGTGGTTGGAAAAGAACAGCATGTTGAAATGAGAATGTCAAGACTAAGATCAAAGAAAAGAAGGATGTCTAGAAGAGATAATTGCAAACAAAGACACCAGAGGATAGGATACATTACGTAAGGAAAAGAACTATCGCCAAAAAGGAAGTGAGAAAAGCAAAACAGGAACAGTGGGAAGAGTTTGGGCAAAGACTTCAAGAAAGCTATCAAGGAAATCAAAAGCTGTTCTGGGGAGCAATGAAGAGCACAAGAAAAAACAAAGCATACTCAATTAGACAAATTAACAACACCAAAGGAGAAATACTGACAGAACACAACGGCACCATGGAAGCATAGAGAAAGTATTTTCAGCAATTACATAATCCTCCAGAACATATGAAACAGGGAGTAAAGATCAATTAGTAAGAATAACAAGTAACCCAGATGAGACAGCTGAAGATATAGATATCTCAATGAAAGAAATCCAAACAGCTATAAGAAAAGTGAAATCAGGAAAGGCCCCAGGAGCAGATCAAGTTTATCCAGAAATGATTAAAAACCAAGGGAGAGAAGCAGACAAACTACTACATGCAATATGCAAACAAACATGGAAGTCCAAAGAGGATCATATTGAAGAACACCAGAGTGGATTGAAACCAGGAAGCAGTGTACAAAATCACATATTTACAATCCGACAAATAAAAGAAACATTCCTTAGTGGAACATTGTCTTGCACCTCTGTTTGTTTTACTTAGAAAAGGCATTTGACTTTGACACTGTGAAGAGGACGAACTATGGCATTCCTAAAAGAACACAGCGCAAGGCAAAATTTAATAGAAGCAAAAGTGTTTACAATAAACCATGTGCAGTGAGAGTAGCTGGAAATGTATCTGAATAATTTGATGTAGATATAGGAATAAGACAGGGTTGGGTCCTTAGTACTCTTTTGTTTATCTGATTCATGGACTTCGTCGCAAAGGCATTTTCAAAAATGAAGAAAATGTATCAATGCTTTCATTTGTTGATGATTTAGTTTTGTTTGAAAAATCGGAAAGTGACATTCAGTCTAATATCAATAATATGATGAATATTGAGCTAAATAAAAGAGAAGTAAAAGTTAATGCAAAGGAAAGACAAAACCCAATGGTAGTAACTTGGTAGCTACAATGACCTAGGAGTGATAGTTAACTCAGATGGAAAGCTAAGAGAAGAAATCAACCAGAGAATCAAAAAGGCAATGACAATATATAAATATCTAGGAGGGGCATTTACAGGTAAGCAAAAATTGTCAACAAAAACTAAAATGGCAGGATAAAACACAGTTGGTTGCCAGTCAGGGCGAGGACTGAATACAAAATTGCTGTTCTATGTTACAACACACTTCACTCATCTATACCATCATATCTAAAAGATCTAATTTCATATGTTCCACAAAGAGTTTTTAGATCCCAAGATTCAAAATTAATGATTGTGCCCAAATCTAATTTTAAAACTTTTGGTAATAGGGCTTTTGTTGTTTCTGGTCCTCTTATTTGGAATTCCCTTCCCCTTTCCTTGAAGACTGCTGGTAGCATTGCGATATTTAAGAGAGACATCTGAAGACACAATTCATGCTACAGTTTGTTTGAGTGCGTGTGTGCGCGTGTGTGTTGTGTCTGTCTGCGATGTGGCTGTGCAAATGTCTTTTGTGAAGCGCCTTGAGGTCTAGGCAGAAGGCGCCATATAAATGATCTTATTATTATTATTATTTATTGTTCTGCTCTCTTCTATGACTGTGAAAAATGGGCAATTAACGATAGGGAATACAGTAGAGTACAGGCAGCTGAACTGAAATATCGAAGAAGAGAAATAAGGAAAATTAAAAGAAACACAACTGTAAGAGGTCAAACCAAAGCAAATGACATTAAAACTAAGATATAATTAAATCAACTGAAATGGTTTGGGAATGAATGAAAACAGAATATCTTAATCAATATACAATGCTAAAACTCAAGGTAAAAGACCAGAAGGAAGACCTCAAAGATATAACCCAAAGAAATTTAACCTCACAGAAGGAAACAGAAAATATTAGCTTGGAGACAGATCATTTTGGGTATCTAAAAAGCGGAAGGTAGAATAGGAAATGATAAAGAAAGAAATACTTACCCTCACAGAAAGCGTCCTGTCCACTCCAAGTCTGATCAGCCTGACATGTCCTCTCCGCGGAGCCGACAACCTTGAAGCTATCGTTACAGACGAATCGGATAACTTCCCCATAGTGCGTTTCAGACCCGATCATAGTTCCATGCAAGGGTGGACCCAACTCTGGACAGTGAATGGCTGAAAAGATTTTAAAAATCATTCTTGATGTGGTGAAGACAGAGAGAGAGAGAGAGAGAGAGAGAGAGAGAGAGAGAGAGAGAGAGAGAGAGAGAGAGAGAGAGAGAGAGAGAGAGAGAGAGAGAGAGAGAGAGAGAGAGAGAGAGAGAGAGAGAGAGAGAGAGAGAGAGAGAGAGAGAGAGAGAGAGACAGACAGACAGAGACACAAGAGAGAGATAAAAGGAGACAGAGAGAAAGGAGAGAGAGAGAGAGAGAGAGAGAGAGAGAGAGAGAGAGAGAGAGAGAGAGAGAGAGAGAGAGAGAGAGAGAGAGAGAGAGAGAGAGAGAGAGAGAGAGAGAGAGAGGGAGGAGAGAGAAAAAGAAAGTATGTGTGTGTGTGTGTGTGTGTGTGTGTGTGTGTGTGTATGTATAACAACTCACGCTGACTTACAAAAATATCAGATTCATTTTACAAATACTCATGTTCACGTGTATATATAATAGGTGCCCATAAATTTCCTATTTTCCTTCATGGATATTAGACTGAACGACACCTAATCCCATCGGAGGTGGACGATCAAAAGGAGGTCCTGTGTGCAGATCAGAACATACTGTGCACATTAGTTGTTAGTACTTCGAATTTCTTTATTTTCAATAAAGTCCATGTTCGAAGATGTTGTTGCTGTCTTTGTTGCTACTCTTGTATTGTGTTGTTGTTTTCTAAAGTTGTCTAGTCTTATTTGGCTCGGCAACTTCCGTCTGACGTCTGAAGCTGGCAGAGGTTGAATGATGACGCGTCGACACACTCATGTCGACCATCTCCATGCCATCAAATCGAAGGACGAGTAGTGCGCTCTTTATTTCCAGCTACTTTGAAGAAGGAGAGATGAGATTCCTTAAAAATGATGTTAATAAGACATTTCAACATCGTCGGAAGTCCGCTAACTGGCATATTAATGTTGTTCAACCACAAAATAAACTTGAAATCATAAAAAGGGCGAGAGCTCGCTAACCTACGTCGGTCCTGCTCGGTAACCAAACCGGAAGTCTTCATTCTAGAATTATATGAAGATTTATTTATCATTGGTAAAATTGTTGATCTGTCAAGGAGGACACAGTCCTGTATGTCCGTATGGTAAATCCGTCCCTGTAATAGATCTAATATTAATTATATATCTAGATCTAGAGATTTATAACTTTACTCTATCTACTGTAGCTGTAGATTTAGAGCTAAAGCCAGCTGAGATTTAGACCTAATTAACTAGGATTAGGATATTCTAGCTCTAGAATTAGAATCTAGATCTAGATCTAAGTTTAGAGAATAAACCTAAATCTAGATAAGGCCTAGATACTCACGATCACCTAACAATACTCACATTCCAAATATGAATACTCACGATCACCTAACAATGCTCACATTCCAAATACGAATACTCACGATCACCTAACAATACTCACATTCCAAATACGAATACTCACGATCACCTAACAATACTCACATTCCAAATACGAATACTCACGTTCACACTCGGGTAAAACTCCAGACCAGGCACCGTTTGCCTGGCATTCCCTGTAAGGCCTGCCCCTCAGTTCGTAGCCCTCGTTGCAATGGTAGGTGACACGGGTGGGGTAGGTAAAACGGTAGCCCTGGTCTCGCCACCCGTTGTTGATTTCACCCGGAGCTCCACAGTCTCTAGCTGTGAGATGAGTGACACAAAGGAACGGTAGCAGGTGAGTGAATGGGTGAATGGATGGCAAAAGGAACAGGCAGGTGAGTGAATGGGTGAATGGATGGCACAAAGGAACGTAACAGGTGAGTGAATGGGTGAATGGATGGCACAAAGGAACGGTAACAGGTGAGTGAATGGGTAAATGAATGGCACAAAGGAAGGGTGAGTGAATGGGTGAATGAATGGCACAAAGGAAGGGTAGGCAGGTGAGTGAATGGGTGAATGGATGGCACAAAGGAACGGTAGGCAGGTGAGTGAATGGGTGAATGGATGGCAAAAAGGAACGGTAGGCAGGTGAGTGAATGGGTGAATGGATGGCACAAAGGAACGGTAACAGGTGAGTGAATGGGTGAATGGATGGCACAAAGGAACGGTAGGCAGGTGAGTGAATTACAAGACTACAAGAGGTGTCACTAACGATTTTCCATTACAAGACTAGAAGAGTGTCACTAACGATTTTCCATTACAAGACTAGAAGAAATGTCACTAACGATTTTTCATTACAAGACTAGAAGAGATGTCACTAACGATTTTCCATTACAAGACTAGAAGAGGTGTCACTAACGATTTTCATTACAAGACTAAAAAAAATGTCACTAACGATTTTCCATTACAAGACTAGAAGAGATGTTACTAACGATTTTCGATTACAAGACTAAAAAAATGTCACTAACGATTTTCCATTACAAGACTACAAGAGATGTCACTAACGATTTTCGATTACAAGACTAGAAGAGATGTCACTAACGATTTTCCATTACAAGACTAAAAGATGTCATTTTCGATTACAAGACTACAAGAGATGTCACTAACGATTTTCCATTTACAAGACTAGAAGAGATGTCACTAACGATTTTCCATTACAAGACTGGAAAAGATGTCACTAACGATTTTCCATTACAAGACTACAAGAGATGTCACTAACGATTTTCCATTACAAGACAGGAAGAGATGTCACTAACGATTTTCCATTACAAGACTAGAAGAGATGTCACTTACGATTTTCCATTACAAGACTAGAAGAGATGTCACTAACGATTTTCCATTACAAGACTAGAAGAGATGTCACTAACGATTTTCCATTACAAGACTAGAAGAGATGTCACTAACGATTTTCCATTACAAGATTAGAAGAGATGTCACTAACGATTTTCCATTACAAGACTAGAAGAGATGTCACTAACGATTTTCCATTACAAGACTAGAAGAGATGTCACAACGATGTTCCATTACAAGACTAGAAGAAATGTCACTAACGATTTTCCATTACAAGACTACAAGAGATGTCACTAACGATTTTCCATTACAAGACAGGAAGAGATGTCACTAACGATTTTCCATTACAAGACTAGAAGAGAAGTCATGTTTTCACTAACGATTTTCCATTACAAGACTAGAAGAGATGTCACTAACGATTTTCCATTACAAGACAAGAAGAGATGTCACTAACGATTTTCCATTACAAGACTAGAAGAGATGTCACTAACGATTTTCCATTACAAGACTAGAAGAGATGTCACTTACGATTTTCCATTACAAGACTAGAAGAGATGTCACTTACGATTTTCCATTACAAGAGTAGAAGAGATGTCACTAACGATTTTCCATTACAAGACTAGAAGAGATGTCACTAACGATTTTCCATTACAAGACTAGAAGAGATGTCACGAACGATTTTCCATTACAAGACTAGAAAAGATGTCACTAACGATTTTCCATTACAAGACTATGTCACTAACGATTTTCCATTACAAGACTAGAAGAGATGTCACTAACGATTTTCCATTACAAGACTAGAAGAGATGTCACTAACGATTTTCCATTACAAGACAAGAAGAGATGTCACTAACGATTTTCCATTACAAGACAGGAAGAGATGTCACTAACGATTTTCCATTACAAGACTAGAAGAGATGTCACTAACGATTTTCCATTACAAGACTAACGAAGACAGATGTCACTAACGATTTTCCATTACAAGACTAGAAGAGATGTCACTAACGATTTTCCTTACAAGACAGAAAGAGATGCCACTTACGATTTTCCACTACAAGACTAGAAGAGATGTCACTTATGATTTTCCATTACAAGACTAGAAGAGATGTCACTAACGATTTTCCATTACAAGACTAGAAGAAATGTCACTAACGATTTTCCATTACAGGAATAGATTTTCCAGAGATGTCATTAACGATTTTCCATTACAAGACAGGAAGAGATGTCACTAACGATTTTCCATTACAAGACTAGAAGAGATGTCACTAACGATTTTCCATTACAAGACTACAAGAGATGTCACTTCCTTTACACGATATGAAGATACCAGCTTAGTTTTAAGAGCCAAGAAGTTTTCAATGACGGTTTACCTTTACATGACGTGTGTGTGTGGGGGGGTGTTACTTTTGACTCATCTTTACATGACACGAAAATGGCACTAACGCATTACAAGACATGAATAAGAGACTTATGGCTTACCTTTATGAGACATAAAATGACACGTATGGCTTACCTTTACCAGACATGAAGATGTCAAATTCAAATTTAATTTAAAAATTAAAAAAAAACATCATTCATCCATGAATAGAATTTTAAACTCTCTTTAAACGACATTCCCATTATTGGATAATGGAGTAAGAGGATCTTTATTTTGTCTTGAAATCAATAATAATTTCTTTAGTTTTACTATTAATTTTTTTTTAATTTGTCATACCATACCGGTATTTGATTCCTTTTCTAAACATTATAAGGCTTACCTTTACAAGACATGTCAGGGCCTATCCAGTCTCCCTCGATACCGCTACAGATTGCCCGTTGGCTGCCCTCCCTGTAGTAGCCAAACAGACACGAGTAGATCAACTGGGTGCCGGTGGGAAAGCGGAACTGGCCTTTGCGGGCATTATGCTCGGCATGTTCCACAGATGGCGGCGGTCCACACACCACTGCAGTGGGGGGTGGGGGCGGGGGTGACGGGTAGAGACACAAAGGGATCTACTTGATTTACCAATTGATGTGACACTGTGTTTCCCATACATTGCGCATGGATTCTAAAGTTTACGAAATTATCGGACATAAAAGGTTTTGAGTTATTTGAAAAACACTTTGTTTCAATTGTAGATGAATTTGGTGATCTCCTTTGGTTAAGATTTTGGTAGGTAACCGCGATGATCTTCTATTTATAGCTAGTCTTCGATGTCACCAGCTAGTCTTCGATGTCACCAGCTAGTCTTCGATGTCACCAGCTAGTCTTCGATGTCACCAGCTAGTCTTCGATGTCACCAATCTCAGGCTCAATGCTGGGAGGGTTTTTTTTGTTGTTTTATATAGTCCTCAACGTAAATATAAGTGCCTGACGGAAGGTTTTATGTCTTCTACATTGATCAGTTAGACATTGCTCTTATCTTTTGATCCTTACAAATGACCGATTTACAAAAAAAAAAATGTTATTTACAACAATTTAGATATGCGAATTTGGGAAGAACAAAATATCCATCTGCCTTTGCCTGATAAATCTTTTTATCCTGGATTGGTATATATGTTTTACTACTGGTTTTATTTAGTGGTTTAAATAAAAGAGAAATGAGAGTAAATGCAAAGAAAACCAAAACAATGTTAGTAACTATGGAAGCAAAAACACAAAATCTTAAATTGGGCAGGGAGAATTTAGAACAAAAAAAACAATTACCTAGGAGTAATAATTGACTCAGAGGAAAAGTAAGAGAAGAAATCAGCCAGATAATCCAAAAGGCAAATTCAATATATAAGCATGTAGGAAAGTCATTTGTAGGTAAACAAGAATTGTCAACAAAAACCAAAATGACAAGTATACAACACAGTTTATTGTCCTACTCTCCTCTATGGCAGTGAAACCTGGACTTTAGACACTAGGGCATACAGTAGAGCACAAGCAGCTAAAATGTAATATCTCAAGAAGAGAAGTAGTGAAAATTAAAAGAGACAAAATCAGAAACACAACAATAAGAGATCACACCAAAGCAGATGACATAAAGAATAAGATATAAACAAATCAACTGAGATGGTTTGGGCATGTAAACATAATGAAGGACAATAGAATAGCTAAATCAGTATACAGTACTAAAACTCAAGGTAAAAGACCAAAAGGCACATTTCGGAGAAAGTGGGGAGAATATATACAACAAAGAGGCATTAAAGCAAAGAAATGTAACTTTTTTTTAGAAGGAAACAGAAAATGTCAGGACAGGGGAGTGTGGAGAAAGATTATTTCGGGCATCGAAACCAGTACACCGGAAGGTAGAATGTGAGCTGATAAAGAAAAGAAAGAGATAATAAACCAACATTTGCAGTGGAAGTAGCTGGAAACGTTTCTGAATAATTTGATGTAGATAGAGGTAAGACGGGGTTGTGTTCTTAGTCCTCTTTTGTTTATCACATTCGTGGATTTAGTCGCAAAGGCATCCTCAAAAATGAAGAAAAAATGAATGTAGCAATGCTTTCAATCCCGTTTGGAAAATTAGAAAATGACTTTTCAGTAGAACAGCAACATGATGAACAATGAACTAAATAAAAGAGGAACGAGGAATGCAAAGAAAACAAAAACAATTCTAGTAACTAGGAAAGTTAAAACACAAACTCTTAAATTGGGCAGGGAGAATTTAGAACAAGTTCAAAGCTGCATTTACCTAGGAGTAATTATTAAGAGAGGGAAAACTAAGAGACCAAATCAACCAGAGAATCCAAATGGCAATGACAATATATTATCACCGTCTAGGAAAAAGCATTTATAGGTAAACAAAATTGCCAACAAAAAGACCAAAACGGCAAAATACAATATACAAAAATAGCAACAACAATATACAATATACAAAATGGCAATATACAATATACAAATAAATTGGCAACAACAACTCCTCTATGTCAGTAAACCAGAAAACCAGAAAAAAAGGAGAAAAAGAATGAAAGAAAAAGACCGTTTTGTAACGATAAGAAGAATGGGAGTAAAAAATAAAGCCAACAAGACGTGCCACCTAAGCCACCCCAAGCACCGACCGTTTTGACAGCTGGGAGAAAGTAAAACAAAGTCAACAAAATAGGGCCAACACAAA
>JAXRKP010000905.1:22500-27500 GCA_037039925.1 Doris montereyensis | reverse complement strand
GTGGTTGGTTGTATATCTATGGCGTTCATCATTCCTTTATGCTGAAACGGAGGTCGTAGTTGCTATCTATGAGGATAATAAGACTAGTATCAACATGGCGATAGGTGATAAGGCATTGCTTATCCAGGTAACCTTTTCCATTTTCAAGTATTTCTGTCTGGTCTTTTAGCTTCTCCGCCTTCTGCTGTAGGAGGGCTAGTCACCAGATCAAGCCCATCCCATCTCATGTCAACAATGGTCATGTAATCATACGGGATGACCATGACGGGATCCACATTGAACTGCTCAATGAGTTTACTTTTTGTGGTTTTTCGCATGGACCCATCGACGTTAAAAATTGACAGGCGGTCACTTCTTCCAAAATTTCTTCAAAATGAATTGCACCGGATCCCTGGTTTTTCAGGTTGTGCTAGTCCCGATTTTCCCGTCTGATTCTGTTTCATTGGTCTACCTGTTGGTGCAGAAATGTCAATATCTGCACTGTTGAAATCTTGGGTCTTGGTTTGTTTTTTTTGACGTTGCATTTATTGGCTTCGATTTGTGAAAAACTGACATGAAGTAGTATTTTAATCTCTGTCTTGATATCTACGAGTGTTGTCTTGAAATCATGAACCAGCGGAGCAACAACACCTGAATGCAAGGATTTAAAAATTGCACTTGAAATTGGTCAATATTGAAGTTTTCGAGACATACCAACAAGTTTTGGACAGCCTTTTGCATCCTTTTCATTTTTGATGGCTGATACTCAGAATTATTTCTGTCTCGAGACTTCCAGTTGAGTTGAGGTTATTTTGCAGCGCAAATTTTATCTTTGGAAATATGTATTGCATTCCTTGAGGTAAAAAACTAATGTTTCTCATTCCTAAGGTGACAAATCTATCCTTGTTTTAATATAGACATCCATAGTTGTTTCTCTCCCAATATCTAAAAGCCTACAAGGCTGACCTTGACACGGCACAATGGGTCAAGTTGTTTCTCTCTCAATATCTAAAAGACTACAGGGCTGACCTTGACACGGCACAATGGTCAAGTTGTTTCTCTGGCAATATCTAAAAGCCTACAGGGCTGACCTTGACACGGCACAATGGGTGAAGATGTTTCTCAAGGCTCTTGACAATAATATAAAAGCCTACAGGACTGACCTTGACACGGCACAATAGGTGAATAATAATTCCTCTAGAGCAATATCACTCCTAGAAGGAACACACAATGGGTGCATTTGATGACAGTCACGTTTTGTTGCTCTCCAATTTCCTGTTTTCTGGATTTCTCTTTCAATACTTGAAAGTTTCGTTCTAATGCATTTGACATGGTAAGATGTTTAGGGTAAATCATCTTGTACTTCTTACTTTCCTAATTCTAATTTTCAGTTGCTTTTTATTCACACATATTGGTATCTTTAAGACCATTTTGGTTTTTAAATCTCATATATTCCTGTTTTTTTCATCACTTTACATAATTACCTTGTTTTTATCATGTTACATCTCCCCTTTGCATTTTCATCACTGGTAAGATGTCTACCTTTATTTTTCATTGTACTTTCTTTCTTTCCATAACCTTCATTTTCCCTTTGTTTTTATTCAGTACATATTGGTATCTCTAAGACCATTTGGTTTTTCATCACTGTACATACATCTCCCCTTTGTTTTCATCACTGTACATACATCTCCCCTTTGTTTTCAGAACTGTCCATACATCTCCCCTTTGTTTTCATCACTGTACATACATCTCCTTTGTTTTCATCACTGTCCATACATCTCCCCTTTGTTTTCATCACTGTACATACATCTCCCTTTGTTTTTCATCACTGTCCATACATCTCCCCTTTGTTTTCAGAACTGTACTCACCTTTGTTTTTCATCACTGTACATACATCTCACCTTTGTTTTTCATCACTGTACATACATCTCACCTTCGTTTTTCAGAACTGTACATACATCTCACCTTTGTTTTCAGAACTGTACATACATCTCACCTTCGTTTTCAGAACTGTACATACATCTCACCTTCGTTTTCATCTCTGTACATACATCTCCCCTTCGTTTTCATCTCTGTACATACATCTCACCTTTGTTTTTCATCTCTGTACATACATCTCACACTAGTTTTTCATCTCTGTACATACATCTCACCCTAGTTTTTCATCTCTGTACATACATCTCACCCTAGTTTTTCATCTCTGTACATACATCTCACCTTCGTTTTTCAGAACTGTCCATACATCTCACCTTCGTTTTCAGCTTTGTACTGAGCTCGTTTTCACCTTCGTTTTCAGCATTGTACTGAGCTCGTTCTCACCTTCGTTTTCAGCACTGTACTGAGCTACATCTCACCTTCGTTTTCAGCATTGTACTGAGCTCGTTTTCACCTTCGTTTTCAGCATTGTACTGAGCTCGTTCTCACCTTCGTTTTCAGCATTGTACTGAGCTCGTTCTCACCTTCGTTTTTAGCGTGGAGAGGCAGTGTGTAGTTCTACATTTCTTATTGTCTGTGGTCTGTTCTCTCCATTCTGTATTTGCTTTTTATTTTTTCCTCTGTCCAGTTTAATTTGTTGCATTGTGTATTTCTCTCCCTTCTCCTTTGTGATATTTCTTTATCAAGCCTATTTTTATTGAACGTGTCTGATGACATTTTATTCTCTCTTTTATATAATTTTATATAATTTTATATAATTGTTTCCAGGATATTTATTTTTGATTGTGGGCTTTGCTTCTGTATCAATTATAATATATCGATTTTATCTTAGATTTTCTTTCGCTACTTCTTATTGTATTATACATTTTCTTTCGTTAGTTCTTATTGTATTATACATTTTCTTCTCTCTTCGACTCTTTGCATTACTACAATGGCGTTGAACTCCTTTGTGGGTGCAACAACTTCCTCCATGCCGCCTCTTTTTTTTAAAGTTTGAGACTTTTCCCTTTTCTTAGCCTGTCTCCATTTTTGAGGTGTGTGTCTCGGTTGACAACGCGGCAGGTTCGGGGTGAACCGTTAGGGGCCCAAAGAATCTGTGGGCTTTGGCGCATCTAGTCAAAGTAAAACGATGAAAGGACCAGGATGCTAGCGAGTTGATTAACCATTTGGGCTATCGAAATAGCCCGTACAAGAAGACATGGACCCGTGAAATTCCCGAAATCGATCATGAGCAATATTCCTATATCGTTCGTGAATTACGAAATTGATCATGAGCAATATTCCTATATCGTTCGCGAATTACAAATTGATCATGAGCGATATTCCTCTATCGTTCGGAATTACGAAATTGATCATCTGTCCGATATTCCTCTATCGTTCGCAATTACGAAATTGATCATGAGCGATATTCCTATATCGTTCGCGAATTACGAAATTGATAATGAGCGATATTCCGATATCGTTTGCGAATTACGAAATTGAACGATTAAGGGCTAAATCAAGGTCGAAGTTGCAAATGGAGAGGGTCCAGGATCCGTCTGGCAATCTGGCGACTTGGTTGACAGGCCGACGCTCTGTGGGTTGAGTTACCCAAAGACTCTAGGCGGAAAGGCTGGAAATGTGGCGTTTGTCAGGCCAGCCTGCACTACAAAGAGAGACGTACGAAAACGTCCTGCAGGAATTGTCTAAAGAGTGGGCGTCTCCAGGGCAACTGCCCCAATGAGGAAGTCTGCGTGAAAAACTACTGTCCTGCTCAACACAAACAAAATGGTACAGAGATAGATATTGCCGAAAAAAAGATCACCGGGCATTAATTACAACGGGGAATCAAGTCAGATTGACACCTCACCAGTAGAGGAGATAGCTAAAGATGTAGATATCTCAATGGAAGAAATCTATACATCTATAAGAAAAGTGAAATTAGGGAAGGCCGCAGGAGCAGATCAAGTTTATCCAGAAATGATTAAAAACCAAGGGAGAGAGGCAGACAAACTACTACATGCACTATGTCAACAAGCATGGAAGTCCAAACAGGTGACAGACGACTGGAAGAAGGGGACGGTAGTACACATACATAAGAAAGGATCAACTAAGGAATGCTCAAACTATTGAAGGATATCGTTATTTAGCGTCCCAGGAAAAGTGTATGCCAGGATACTAGAAATGAGACTAAGGAAAAGAGTAGAAGACCAGATTGAAGAGCATCAGAGTAGATTTAGATCAGGAAGAAGGGAACAAGATCACATTTACAATCAGACAAATAATAGAAAAAATTCGTTGAGAGAAACATTGACTTACATCTGTGTTTTATTGACTAAGAAAAGGCATTTGACACTGTGAGGAGGGACGACCTATGTCATTCCTTAAAAGAACACAACGTAGAGCAAAATTTAATAGAAGCCATGAAAAGTTTTTACAATAAACCAACAAGTGCAGTGAGAGTAGCTGGAAACATATCTGCAGAATTTGATGTAGATATAGGAGTAAGACAGGGTTGTATCCTAAGTGCTCTTTTGTTTATCACATTTATGGCTTCAGTCACAAAGGCACCCTCAAAAATGAAGAAAGAGAATATAGATATGTGCAAGCTCAAACCAGTAAATGTAGCAATGCTTTCATTTGCCAATCGATTTAGCTGCGAGTTCTGTTTTTGCCAATGAAAATTTGGAAAATCAGAAAGTGACTTTCAGTCAAATATCACCATTATGAACAATGAACTAAATAAAAGAGGAATGAGAGTAAATGCAAAGAAAACCAAAACAATGCTAGTTACTAGGGAAGCTAAAACACAAAATCTTAAATTGGGCAGGGAGAAATTAGAACAAGTTCAAAGCTACAATTACCTAATAGTAATGATTAACTCCAAGAGAAAACTAAGAGAAGAAATCAACCAGAGAATCCAAAAGGCAAAGGCAATATGTATTATAATCATCTAGGAAAGGCATTTGTAAGTAAACAAGAATTGTCAACAAAAACCAAAATGGCAGTATACACCACAGTTTATTGTCCTACTCTCCTCTATGGCAGCCGTTTTTGGACCTTAGACAGTAGGGAATACAGAAGAGTGCAGGCAGCCGAAATGAAAT
>JAXRKP010000905.1:10000-17500 GCA_037039925.1 Doris montereyensis | reverse complement strand
ATAGGTTTCTTTAATTTACAGAACATAATATCGATTAATTTAGCTATGTTGCGATAGGTTTCTTTAATTTACAGAACATAATATCGATTAATTTAGCTATTATGCGATAGATTTCTTTAATTTACAGAACATAATATCGATTAATTTAGCTATGATGCGATAGATTTCTTTAATTTACAGAACATAATATCGATTAATTTAGCTATGATGCGAAAGGTTTCTTTTATTTGCAGAACATAATATCGATTAATTTAGCTATGATGCGATAGGTTTCTTTAATTTACAGAACATAATATCGATTAAATTAGCTATGATGCGATAGGTTTCTTTATATTTACAGAACATAATATCGATTAATTTAGCTATGTTGCGATAGGTTTCTTTAATTTACAGAACATAATATCGATTAATTTAGCTATTATGCGATAAATTTCTTTAATTTACAGAACATAATATCGATTAATTTAGCTATGATGCGATAGGTTCCTTTAATTTACAGAACATAATATCGATTAATTTAGCTATGATGCGATAGGTTTCTTGTAATTTACAGCACATAATATCGATTAATTTAGCTATGATGCGATAGGTTTCTTTAATTTACAGATCATAATTTCAATTAATTTAGCTATGCTGCGATAGGTTTCTTTAATTTACAGAACATAATATCGATTAATTTAGCTATGATGTGGTAGGTTTTTTTAATTTACAGAACATAATATCGATTAATTTAGCTATGATGCGATAGGTTTCTTTAATTTACAGAACATAATATCGATTAATTTAGCTATGATGCGATAGATTTCTTTAATTTACAGAACGTAATATCGATTAATTTAGCTATGATGCGATAGGTTTCTTTAATTTACAGAACATAATATCGATTAATTTAGCTATGTTGCGATAGGTTTCTTAAATTTAGAGAACATAATATCGATTAATTTAGCTATGATGCGATAGATTTCTTTAATTTACAGAACATAATATCGATTAATTTAGCTATGATGCGATATGTTTCTTTAATTTACAGAACATAATATCGATTAATTTAGCTATGATGCGATAGGTTTCTTTAATTTACAGAACATAATATCGATTAATTTAGCTATGATGCGATAGATTTCTTTAATTTACAGAACATAATATCGATTAATTTAGCTATGATGCGATATGTTTCTTTAAGTTGCAGAAGTACTACATGACTAATAGGAAAAGACGAGGGATTGACCTGGCTAAATCGTATGAGTTTTGTCTTAACGTCTGCGTTCCCATTCTACGTCCACTCCGCATATTGTGATCGTAAGATCCTTGGTTCAAAACCTAATAACCCTAGGCCCGACCTTGTGTTCCCTACAAAAGACATTTGACATGCACCTTTCCAAACTTTACACAGGTGTTAGGTCAGACCTCGTGTTGCTTAGAAAAAACGTTTAACACGTATTTCTCAGTCAATCTAAGTGTGAGGTATGACCTCGTGTTGCATAGAAAGTCACTTGACGTGTAATTCTCATCAATCTCTCTCTGTCTTTGTCTCTGACTGTCAGTTAGTCAGTTTTTTGTCTGTCTGCTAGTCTGTCTCTGTCTCTCTCTTTTCTCTGTCTGTCTGTTTGTATGTCGTTCTTTCTCTGTCTGTCTGTCTGTCTGTCTGTCTGTCTGTCTGTCTGTCTGTCTGTCTGTCTGTCTCTCTCTCTCTCTCTCTCTCTCTCTCTCTCTCTCTCTCTTCTCTCTCTCTCTCTCTCTTCTCTCTTCTCTTTCTCTCTCTCTCTCTCTCTCTCTCTCTCTCTCTCTCTCTCTCTCTCTCTCTCTCTCTCTCTTATCTCTCTCTCTCTCTCTCTCTCTCTCTCTCTCTCTCTCTCTCTCTCTCTCTCTCTCTCTCTCTCTCTCTCTCTATATAATAAATATCTTGTTTTATATTCTAATCAAACAAATTATATATATAATATATAAAATATCTCTCCCAGAAGTACATCTCTCTTTCTCTCTTAGTCTATCTCTCTCTTTCTCTCCTCACCCTTATCTCTCTTTCTCTCTTTCTATCTCTCTCTGTCTGTCTCTGTCTGTCTTTCTCTGTATCTCTCTCTATCTCTGTCTATCTAGTTGTATTTTTATCTGTCTGTCTGTCTGTCTCTGTCTGTCTTTCTCTTAAGTCTCTCTCTCTCTCCATCTTCTCTCTCTCTCTCTCTCTTTGTTTCTCTCTCTCACGTTTCTCTCTCTCTTCTAATCTGGGATCTCTCTCCATCTGTCTCCCTATAAGCATGACTCTCTATCTCTCTCTCTCAACTCTCTATCTCTCTCTCTCCTTTTCTCTCTCTCTCTCTCTCTAACCTTCTCTCTCTATCTCTCTCTCTCTCTCTCTCTCTCTCTCTCATAAATTTAGGGATAGCCCTCCCCTTCCATTTCAGTCTCTCTGTCTCTGTCTGTCTGTATGTCTCTCAACTTCACTTTCCAATATTTCTCTGTTTTTCTATCTTTCTTTTGGGTTTACCGGTTGTAAGGACTGACGTTAACTTTCCCGTGTGCGATGTCAGTCGGATGCGGGTGACATCTTTGATCTGAAATGAATCAGAATTTCAGAGAGCATGAGAAATACAAAAATTGAAATAAAAATGATATGGATAACAATGGGAGGGGGGGGAGCGGAACAACATACATAGTTTAGTAACACACGTTTGATGAAATTACATCACTTCATTTAAACTGTAAAAGTTTTCAATTTCTTACGTGGGTTGACACAGCTGTTCTACCACACTCGCCGTCACACAGACACTTCTTTTTTGTCACTGAGACAGTCGTTGTCTATCATCAGACATTTCTTAGAGCACTTCCGGTCTGCGGGGTCCCTGATGCGCTTGTGTTTGCATTCCTGGACATCTGAAGATGAAAAAGAAGAAGACAAATGTTGTAGTGAAACAATACAAGTTTGGGAGTTTGATTGGTTGGTAATCGACCGCAAACATAAACACCGATTTGGGAGATTGGGAATGACACATTAACACATGAAACAAGAAAAGTACAAAACAGAAGAAAAAGTAAACAGCCTTCTGATAAAACAAACAAACCAAAAACGATCCAAAAGGACAAAACAAAAAGAACGAAGCCCAACGTTTCAGTGAATGAATTTTTGAAGGATAAAACAATAACAAACAACAACAAAAACAACAACAATAAAAAAATCAAAACAAACGACCCAAAGCAAACAATAAAAAACCAAAATTAACCAAGAAAATCAGGAAATTAAAAAAAAAACTGAAGCAAAAAAAAAACCTATTATACTAACAATTTCAGATCTGATTTCAAACACAAACCAAAACCTGTGGAGTGACCATTGCCTTTGTCCTTGACCTCTTTCTGTCCGTCCATTCCCTCCACTTATCTTTCATCTTGGTGGTGAAGAGGCCTAAGGTGAGGGCCTCTCAACCAAAACGTTTGAAAATAAATTTCTGAGTGTTTCCGAATGAAACCCACCACGTGGTTCAGGTAGGCAGATCAACGCATAGTCCCAACGGTAAGGGCGATGACGTGGAGGACAGGCTCCAAGTGCACACCCACAACACGCTGTGCACGTTAAACATCCCCCCCCCCCCCCTTGATTGTTTACAGGGTAGTCCAGGCAAAATAAAAATTTAAAAAAAAAAAACAAAATACCCCGATATCACCTTAGTCGTGGAGTCAATTCAAATTTTTTTTTAATTTTCCTCCAAAACGTGTCTTTACATTTCGCATTCACCCACGGCCCCAATAGAACTTCATCGATGCGTGGTCGCAACAGGAACAGTTTGTAGAGGATATTATAAATACATGAGATCACAAATTTGCCTTCTGTTTTGTGTAGATACATACGTACGTTCACATAATAATAATATATACCCATAACTCCTACACATATAATGATGAAATATATATATATATTTTATATATACATACACATACATACATACATACGTACATATAAACATACACATTAATAAACATGTATACATTTACACAATAATACAGCATGCGCATAAATACATACATACATACATACATACATACACACACACACACCAAACACACACATACACACCTATACATACATACCCCCATACATACATAGACACACAAACACACATACACATACATACATTCATACATACATACACACACATACATACATACATACATACATACACACACACATACATACATACATATATACACACATACATACATACATACATACATACAAACACACACATTACATACATACATACACACATACATACATACATACATACATACATACACATACAAACACAAACACACACATACGTACATACACACAAACACACACACATACATACATACACACACATACACACATACATACATACATACATACATACACAAACACACACACACATACACACATACATACATACACACACATACATACATACATACATACATACACACACAAACACACATACACATACATACATACATATACACATACGCTCATGTAAACGTACACAAACCCAATAACGTAACTATGCACACACACACACATAAATACCAGGCCCCGGTAGCTCAGTCGGTAGAGCGTTAGACTGCCATACAGGAGCTCTGAATTCGATTCTCAATTTGAGCAAATATTTCTGGCCCTCCTGTCAAATCAGCAGTGAAAACTGTAGCTAGGTGTATTCAGACTCGGCTAAAGAGACGGCGGCTTGGAAAGCAATGCCAAACTCCGCGTACCGTACGCCTAGAAAAAACCAGGACTCGCCTACTCTTCATTACCCAATGCTCAAAGCTGAGCACAAGATAAGAAAATATTTTTATTTGTCCAAAAGGAAATTTGTTCTCGTCACGTTTCAAATCAAAATGAATAAATTACAATGCAATTCATCTCTTTCACTTTCATTCTTTCTTCCATCCTCAATTTCACGACTAAAATCAATACATTACAAAACCGGTGCTTTATGGATATAGTCAATATAAAATCATAATGATTATGTTGTATTTTTATAGATATAAATATGTTTTTAAATCTTTGTAATTTGTTATCACAGATGCAAAAGTCGTCTAAACAATTTTCATTCACTACATAAATAATTGTCTACATGAACTTAATATATTTCTTATAAAAATTGCATTATTTAATATACCGATACAAGAAATAAATACTTTGTAAATTCAATAAAATCGACAAATAAGAGCTTAAAACTGAGAGTGAGAGGTTAAGGTTAAGAAATAGTATAATTTAAATGTAGAACTCATTGAAGTATGAAACTTACTTTACTTTTACATAAATACAGTCCTGTGTAAACACATACACCCTCAATCTTATACACACACGTACATACACCTAGCACAACCACAACAGATTACTTGTCTCATTGATACACATCGGTTTCCGTGGCCGGTGTTTGAAGGTTTTGGCGTTACTGCATTGACGAAAAAATAAATCGACCACTCAAACAGCAGCAACAATTCATTCTTTTCGTCTCTCAATCTCCGTTTGTCTATCTGTCTGTCTGTCTGTCTGTCTGTCTGTCTCTCTCTCTCTCTCTCTCTCTCTCTCTCTCTCTCTCTCTCTCTCTCTCTCTCCCCATACACACACACAAAACAAACACACACACACAAACAAACACACACACATGGCCTATGTTCACAAACTCATAACGCAACAGCCATTCTACTCATACGCAGGCCCTCTGGACCTACGGGACAAACTATTATGTTAAACATGATCTGTTTTGTAAGTCAATCAGGCTCATGGCTATGTTTGGAGCTCAGATTTTCGTCTAAGCAAAATTTTAAAACACAAAGGCAACCTTGCAAGGAAGGTGCCGACTGAAAGTTACACTGGTGTGTAAAGTAAAACAAAGTGAAGTAGTAATACTCAGTTGCATATGGAGTAATGTGATGTCATGAGCTCAATACTAGCTTGTTATATCAATGTGATGTCATGAGCTCAATACTAGCCTGTTATATCAATGTGATGTCATGAGCTCAATACTAGCTTGTTATATCAATGGGATGTCATAGCTCAATCCTAGATATCAATGTGATATCATGAGCTCAATACTAGCTTGTTATATCAATATGATGTCATGAGCTCAATACTAGCTTGTTATATCAATGTGATGTCATGAGCTCAATACTAGCTTGTTATATCAATGTGATGTCATGAGCTCACTACTAGCTTGTTATATCATCTCAAAAGTTTGACTTATTTGAACACAGGCATTTACGTTACCAGAAATTAATGGACACTACCAACATAGATATGTTATTAAATGTGAGATAATTCATAGCCTGTCAAAGACATTATGTAACAATATCATTCTATAAAAAGAGGAAAACTGGAGACAAAACAAAAAAACGCTAAGCTTACGATTTATAGTTTTAGGCATAGTGTATGATATGGGTAAGCTTCAACATTTTTTACATATAGTTTTAGGCATTATGTATGATATGGGCAAGCTACCACATTTTTTACATATAGTTTTAGACATTATGTATGATATGGGCAAGCTACCACATTTTTTTCATATAGTTTTAGACTTACTGTATGATATGAACAAGCTACCACATTTTTTTCATATAGTTTTAGACTTACTGTATGATATGAACAAGCTACCACATTTTTTTCATATAGTTTTAGACTTACTGTATGATATGAACAAGCTACATTTTTTTCATATAGTTTTAGACATACTGTATGATATGAACAAGCTACCACATTTTTTTCATATAGTTTTAGACATACTGTACGATATGGGCAAAATTCCACATTTTTTTTCCATGCCGATTTTACTTTCGCAAAATTTGAATAGACTTTGATTCTAGCTGTGCATTTCGCTGCAGGACCAAAACAAATCCACCCAGACTAGGGTTTCCTCAATGGAGTCGACAATCACGATCACAATCACAATCACAATCACAATCATAATCACAATCACAATCAGGGAATTAAAAACCTGAAAAAAGCGAGCAAAAACGGACGGGGCTGGAAGTGAGTTTTATCTCCGAAATAAGACACAATTTTTCATCTTACCTGAGCATTAAACCTCGACCTTTGGTTGACAGGCAATCACCTTACCCTGGACCACCGAGTCCCCCTTCCATCTCTTTAAGTAAACTTGTCATATTTTTGTGAACAATTTATGACAAGACCTCCTTATTTTAAGTGCCGTTATTTTCACTAAGGAGCAAAGCTTTTAAGTTTGGCTACTACTAACTAGATTCATGCCTACAATAGTTGTGTGTGTGTGTGTGTGTGTGTGTGTGTGTGTGCATGTGTATGTGTGTGTGTGTGGGTGCGCGTGCGTGTTATATTTTACTGTCCTCGTCCAATCAAAACAGAAGCTCAAGTTAGACTCTCAAACTAATGATTTCTGTCTGATTTTCTGTTTGTTACAAAACACTTGTTCATCCGACATAAGCGTTGCAATCAGTGTTGCTTTGGAAGCTGACGGCTTATAACAACCTGATGTTCTTTGCCGAATGTCAAAA
>JAXRKP010000905.1:0-7500 GCA_037039925.1 Doris montereyensis | reverse complement strand
TAATAATAATAATAATAATAATAATAATAATAATGATAATAATAATAATAATAATAATAATAATAATAATAATAATAATAATAATAATAATAATAATAATAATAATAATAATAATAATAATAATACAAAGAGGCGTCATCTATGTTAAACACGTATACACAGAAGGACAAATAATGACATCAAATACCCAAATCCCTTTTAGATTACAGGCTGATATTTAGCGCGTTGACACATAATGCAAGAAAGCAGAATGAAATGACACTAATTACAAGATCCACCGATATACTTTTAAAGACAAAACAATAGGTGGCGTCGGCAGGAAAGGCTTTCCTCGAGCTCATGAAAACAAAAGTGAAATTACACACGAAAACTTTCTGGTCCACATAATTGAAAACTCCATTTGGGCCGTTGCTTTAATCGTGTTAAAGAAACCAGACTTAGTACTGCATTGGAAAATCCTAAGCAATATATAGCCAAGAAGTATTCTCCATAAAATGGGAATTAAAAATTCACTACTTTGTCGCTTTTGTAAAGAAGAAGACTACATAGAACACTTCTTTGTCGACTCTCACAAAACCCTACAACTTTGGAGACATCTATAGAATAAAATAGCCACGCAATGCAATAAAAGGGTGAAAATTAAATACATCTTCCATTTTGATGGGTGTTAAACTGAACTTGGGATTAGTAAAAAAAAAAAAAAAGAGATGCAATAAATTAATAGAATCATTCTGATCGCTAAAAATGGTCATATCCAAATATAAATACAGATCTGAAGAAATTTTAAAGGGATCTTTCATTTCAATATAAGGCTACAAAAATCATGATATGATTACTGTTTTATGTTGAACATCCGTAAGTGTATTGAATAAACAACTTAATGGGTGTTTACAACATTTGACAACATTTCTCAAACTTAAATGAATGATAGATAGAGGAAAAATATTAAGAAAAAAGAAAAAGGTAATGATAAAACGAAACGTAATTGACAGCAGAGGCCTCCCAAAACTGACCATGTATAGTATGTTATTACAAGATGGTTATAATAGTAGAAACAGTGGTAGTAGCGGTGGTGGTGCTGGTGGAGGTATTGTAGTGGTAGAAGTAGTGATGTTGCTATTCGTAGTGGTAGTGGTTGGGAATGGAGGTAGTAATAGTGGATGTAGTAATAGAAGTGGTGGTTGTAGTGAGGTTAGTAGTAGTAGTAATGGTAGTAGCATTAGTGGTAGTAGTAGTAGTAGTAGTAGTAGTAGTAGTAGTAGTAGCAGCAGTAGTAGTAGTAGTAGTAGTAGTAGTAGTAGTAGTAGTAGAAGTAGTAGTAGTAGTAGTAGTAGTAGTAGTAGTAGTAGTAGTAGTAGTAGCAGTAGCAACAGCAGCAGTAGCAGCAGCAGAAGCAGCAACAGCAGCAGGTGTGATGCTGTTGGTGGTGGTCGTGGTGGAGATTGTAGTAGTGGGAAAAGATGTATCAAAATTGGACAAAGTTTGGAATCATGTGCACTCTAAACTCATATGAGGTACATTGCCAGCCATGACTGGGCTTTCTTAATCATGTCGATAACAAGTTGTGACATTGACAATCTAAACTACCCAAAGACACGCTGCACGGCAAAGATGTTAGTCCAACATTCCCACTAAGTAAGATCTCGAACACTGTGGACACCGTACAATGAAAGAGACTTGGCTACAAACAAATATATTGAAAGATAGACAAATAAATGGATATTTAGAGAGGAGTGGAGAAAGGTAAATAGACAAGCAGATAGAGCAATATTCATGACATACATAACAATGGTCAAACAATGAGTGAAACTACTTTCTTGGTACTTCTCCCTTTGGGTGTTATTTCGTGTTAGTGTTGTGAATTCCGTTTGAGTCTTTTTTTTTTCGTGACTTTTTAAAAAAATCCATCAATGTCTATGTGTTGAGCAGCTCTACATCAAAAATTAGAACTGAAAATCAAATCTGTTTTGATGTGGCTTTGATTGACGACATGCCAACAAAATCGACATCGTCAGCGTACGTTATTTATTAGATGATGGTGATGGTATGATGTTCCTTACCACTCTCATTGCGTTTTTTAGATATATTATATACAGCACGGGACTCAGGTTGTCACCTTGTGGTGTTCCCGCATTGCTTTCAAAAAGCTTTTGTTGTGAGGTCACCTTTATCTTTGTCCGTATTATTATGGTTGTTGCTGAACAACAACTGTGTTGATTATTCTCAGTTTATCTTCGTCGCTGATGGTTTTTTAGAACATCTGGCATCATATGTTTCTTGATGGTGTCAAATGCTGCTGACATGTCAATCCTTCTTATTTGTATGCCTATGTCTACGGCGTTGGTTTTTGCTGCCACCCATTTATGTACCACGTCTGCGGTGCTTCTTCCAGGTCTAATACCACTATGGCGTTGGGAAGGGTACTTTTCTTTTTCAGGCCTAATTCTGTGGAATGTTATGATAGACAATGCTTTCCTTAAGGTGATAAAAGTAGGCTTATAGGCCTTAGATATTTTTTCTGGGCCTTTCGTTTTCCAATTTTGGAATTGCTAGAGCAATCCTGTATTATATCAAAAGTTTGTCGTGTTTTCTAAATGTTTCATTGAATACATCGGCTATTTTATTTATGGAGGATACGGGTGATGTATATAAGATATTCTGTGTGTCTCCCATCCCCACCTGGGGCCCTGTTATTGTTCAAATTTTCAAGGCTTTTCTTCCCTTCTTCTGATTTTATTAGTTTCATTGAGCGCTTGTGGTTCTCTGATAAAAACCCCCGTTAAGGCTTTTACTGAATCATCTTGGAATTTGCTTATGAAATAATTGGGTACGGTGTTAAGTTCCTCATTTGAGTTCATTGTTAGTTTTCCGGTGTCATCTTCTTTGAGTTCATTGTTAGTTTTCCGGTGTCATCATCTACTTTTGGATTCTAAATTTTGCTCTGTTAAATATTGTATTACTTTGAACACAGCGATGTCCGTTTCCGCTTTGTCTATTTCATTATTGTCCTACTCTCCTCTATGGCAGCGACACCTGGACCTTAGACAGTAGGGAATACAGTAGAGTGCAGGCAGCCGAAGTGAACTATCTAAGAAGAGTAGTAGGGAAAACTAAAAGAGACAAAATCGGAAACACAACAATAAGAGATCAAACCAAAGCAGATGGCATACAAACTAGGATAGAAACGAATCAACTGAGATGGTTTGGGCATGTTAACAGAACGAATGACAATAGAATGGCTAAATCAGTAGACAGTGCTAAAGCCCAAGGTAAAAGACCGAAAGGCAGACCTCGGAGAAAGTGGGGAAGAAGATATAAAAGAGGCACTGAACGCATAGAAATTTAACTTTTTCGGGAGGGAAACAGAAAATGCCGGGACAGGGCATCCTGGAGAATGATCATCTCGGGCATGTCTCCTGCTGCCTTGCAGGTGGGTCTTGCTGACCAAAGGCTAATGGAGTTGGCCCTGACAGAAAACAACCTATTGCATTGCAGGCGGGTCTTGCTGACCAGAGGCTAAGGGAGCTAACCCTGACAGAAAATAAAAATATAAAAGCTAAAGGAGTTAACCTTGAGAGACGATAACAAGGCCCGGTAGGGGCCTCAAGGTGGCAGCGCCACCATCTACCTAGGGTACAGTGGGCTAATCCCCTGCTTATCCAAAACCAAACTGATTCAAAGTATATAAATATGATGATATACCCGGCTTGAACTTTCGAAGACGACTCTGGAAAAGAACACGGACTGTGATTTTTGGAACATGGAATGTTAGGGCAATAAATGGAAAAGAGTTAGAATTAGCTGAAGAAATGGAAAAATTCAAAGTAGACATTTTGGCCATTACAGAAACAAAGAAAAAAGGACAAGGAATAGAAAATGTAGGACCAAATCATATTTTAATCTTCTCAGGAGTAGATGTCAAAGATAGAGCTAGAGCAGGAGTAGGCCTCCTAATGCATAAAAGGCATGAAAAGCTACTAGAAAGTTGGAAATTTATAAGCCCACGGCTATTAGAGGTAAATATTAAACCAAAAGGAAGAGAAATTAAATTATTAATAGCTTATGGACCAAACGAAGATGCCACCAAAGAAGAAAAAGATATCTTCGAAAACGATTTACAAATAGCTGCAGAGAATCTCAAACCCAAACAGGAACTAATGGTTTTAGGAGATTTAAACGCTAGAGTAGGCAACAATGTAGAAACATCAGGAGGAGTAATAGGTAAAGAAGGAGAGACAACAACTTCTCCAAATGGAGAGAGACTAATAGATTTTTGCCTAAAGAATAACATGAAAATAGCCAACACACTTTTTTCCTCATAAAGATATCCACAAATATACAAGAGTAAATGAAGACAGGATGTGAAAAGTCAATGATAGACTACATAATAGTTAGCAGCTCCCTTTTTTACAGTACAATGGATGCAAGAGTAAACAGAGGAGCAGAAATATTTAGTGATCATCACCTAGTGATTGCCAAAATGAGATTACTAGACTGAAGAAAACAAACAGAAAAGGAAAGAGAAGAAAGCTACTAAACTCAAAATAGAAGAACTAAATAAACCAATAGTAAAACAGATATACCAATCCAGATATAAAGATTTATCAGTGAAAGGCAGATGGATCTGAATGATAGCACAATAGAAGAAAAGTGGCAAATGTATAAAGAAACACTCCTCAGTTGTACTGAAGAGGTCTGTGGTAGGAAACAAATTAAAGGAGATAGGAAAAGAACAGCATGGTGGAATGAGAATGTCAAGACTAAGATCAAAGAAAAGAGGATGCCTGGAAGAAATACTTGCAAACAAAGAGACCAGAGGATAGGATAGATTACGTGAGTAAAAGAACTATCGCCAAAGAGGAAGTGAGGAAAGCAAAACAGGAACAGTGGGAAGAGTTTGGACAAAGACTTCAAGAAAGCTATCAAGGAAATCAAAAGCTGTTCTGGGGAGCAATGAAGAGCATGAGAAAAACCAAAGCATGCCCAATACGACAAATTAAGAATGCCAAAGGAGAAATAATGAAAGAAGACAGCGAAATCATGGAAACATGGAGAAAGTATTTTCAACAATTACATAATCCCTCCAGAACATATGAAACAAGGAGTACAGATCAATTAGTAAGAGTAACAAGTTATCCAGATGAGACAGCTGAAGATGTAGATATCTCAATGGAAGAAATCCAAACAGCTATAAGAAAAGTGAAATTAGGAAAGGCCCCAGGAGCAGATCAAGTTTATCCAGAAATGGTTAAAACCAAGGGAGAGAGGCAGACAAACTACTACATGCAATATAGTCAACAAGCATGGAAGTCCAAACAGGTGCCAGACGACTGGAAAAAAGGAACGGTAGTACCAATACACAAGAAAGGATCAACTATGGAATGCTCAAACTATAGAGGGATATCACTACTTAGCGTACCAGGAAAAGTGTATGCCAGGATACTGGAAATGAGACTAAGGAAAGAGTAGAGGATCAGATTGAAGAACATCAGAGTGGATTTAGACCAGGAAGAAGTGTACAAGACCACATATTTACAATTAGACAAATAATAGAAAAATTCCTTGAGAGAAACATTGACTTGCACCTGTGTTTTATTGACTTAGAAAAGGCATTTGACACTGTGAGGAGGGACGAACTATGGCATTCCTTAAAAGAACACAATGTAGAGCAAAATTTAAAAGAAGCCATTAAAAGTTTTTACAATAAACCAACATGTGCAGTGAGAGTAGCTGGAAATGTATCTGAAGAATTTGATGTAGATATAGGAGTAAGACAGGGTTGTATCCTAAGTCCTCTTTTGTTTATCACATTTATGGATTCAGTCGCAAAGGCATCCTCAAAAATGAAGAAAATGAATGTAGGTATGTGGAAGCTCAAACCAGTAAATGTATCAATGCTTTCATTTGCTGATGATTTAGTTCTGTTTGGAAAATCAGAAAGTGACCTTCAGTCGAATATCAACATGATGAATAATGAACTAAATAAAAGAGGAATGAGAGTAAATGCAAAGAAAACCAAAACAATGCTAGTAACTAGGGAAGCTAAAACACAAAATTTAAATTGAGCAGGGAGAATTTAGAACAAGTTCAAAGCTACAATTACCTAGGAGTAATGATTAACTCAGAGGGAAAACTAAGAGAAGAAATCAGCCAGAGAATCCAAAAGGCAAGTGCAATATATAACCATCTAGGAAAGGCATTTGTAGGTAAACAAGAATTGTCAACAAAAACCAAAATGGCAGTATACAACACAGTTTATTGTCCTACTCTCCTCTATGGCAGT
The DNA here is from genome assembly GCA_037039925.1 of Doris montereyensis. NCBI lineage: Eukaryota > Metazoa > Mollusca > Gastropoda > Nudibranchia > Dorididae > Doris > Doris montereyensis. The sequence continues at coordinate 1,217 of JAXRKP010000905.1, read as the reverse complement.
GAAACCTGGACCTTAGACAGTAGGGAATACAGTAGAGTACAGCAGCTGAAATGAAATATTTAGAAGAGTAGTAGGGAAAACTAAAAGAGACAAAATCAGAAACACAACAATAAGAGATCAAACCAAAGCAGATGGCATAAAAACTAAGATAGAAATAAACCAACTGAGATGGTTTGGGCATGTAAACAGAATGAATGACAATAGAAATAGTCTAAATCAGTATACAGTGCTAAAGCCCAAGGTAAAAGACCAAAAGGCAGACCTCGGAGAGAATGGGAAGAAGATATAAAAGAGGCATTAAAGCAAAGAAATTTAACTTTCACGGAAGAAACAGTAAATGTCAGGATAGGGCATCCTGGAGAAAGATCATTTCGGGCATCTAAACCCATACACCGGAAGGTAGAATGGGAGCTGACAATAAACCAACATGTGCAGTGAGGAGTAGGTGGAAATATATCTGCAGAATTTGATGTAGTAGATATAGGAGTAAGACAGGATTGTATCCTTAGTCCCTTTGTTTATCACATTTATGGATTCAGTCGCAAAGGCATCCTCAAAAATGAAGAAAATGAATGTAGGTATGTGAAGCTCAAACCAGTAAATGTAGCAATGCTTTATTTGCCGATGATTTAGTTCTGTTTGGAAAATCAGAAAGTGACCTTCAGTCGAATATCAACATTATGAACAATGAACTAAATAAAAGAGGAATGAGAGTAAATGCAAAGAAAATCAAAACAATGCTAGTAACTAGGAAGCAAAAACACAAAATCTTAAATTGGGCAGGAAGATTTAGAACAAGTTCAAAGTTACAATTACCTAGGAGTAATGATTAACTCAGAGGAAAACTAAGAGAAGAAATCAGCCAGACAATCCAAAAGGCAAGTGCAATATATAACCATCCAGGAAAGGCATTTGTAGGTAAACAAGAATTGTCAACAAAAACCAAAATGGCAAGTATACAATACAGTTTATTGTCCTACTCTCCTCTATGGCAGTCAAACCTGGACCTTAGACAGTAGAAGAATACAGTAGAGTACACGCAGCTGAAATGAAATATCTAAGAAGAGTAGTAGGGAAAACTAACAGAGACAAAATCAGAAACACAACAACAAGAGATCAAACCAAAGCAGATAGCATAAAAAGTAAGATAGAAAATAAATCAACTGAGATGGTTTGGGCATGTTAACAGAATGAATAATAATAGAATAGCTAAATCA
>JAXRKP010000904.1:190000-199444 GCA_037039925.1 Doris montereyensis | reverse complement strand
CATCACTTTAGTTGTGGATGGGGGTAAATCAAACAAACAAAAAACATCCCCTTATTTTAAGCTGAGATTACTGAATGTGATACATTGGGTAAATTGCAATGAAACAATCAACATTGTCCTTAATTTTCGTCCTTAATTTCTTCAGACATTTTTCTGTCAGGGAGGCAACAATGCTGGTCACTCCGTCCAATGAAGACGCCTCACTCACGCATTTCATCTTTGCCCAGCGGAATCATCTATCCAAATTGTAAAGCCATTATTGGTAGGTTTACTGTACAGTGTAGTGAAATCATCTATCCAAATTGTAACGCCATTTTTGCATCTAAGCAAAATCATCTACCCAAACTGTAAAGCCATTATTGGTTTAGGTTTATCCAAATTGTAAAGCTCATTATTAAAGTGGTTTAATCATCTATCCAAATTGTAACACCATTTTTATTAGCTTTATTGTAACACCATTTTTATTAGCTTTGGAATGGAATCATCTATCCAAATTGTAAAACCATTTTTTGTTAGCTTTATTGTAAAGTGGAATCATCTATCCAAATTGTAAGCCATTTTTGTTAGTTTTATTGTAAGTGGAATCATCTATATAATTATTATTGGTACGATCATTTTTGCTAGCTTTATTGTAAAGTGGAATCATTTGTCCAAATTGGTAAGGTTAGTTTTGCTAGCTTTATTATAAAGTGGAATCATTTGTCCAAATTATGGTAGTTATTTTTGCTAGTTTTATTATAAAGTGGAATCATCTATCCAAACTGTAAAGCCATGATTGGTAGGGTTTATTGCAGTGGAATCATCTATCAAATGGTAAGACCATTTCTGCTAGCTTTATTGTAAGTGAATCATCTATCCAAATGGTAAGGCCATTCTTGATAGGTTTATTGGATAGTGAAATCGTCTAGCCAAATTGTAAAGCTACTATTTGTAAGTTTATTATTGTTGGAATCATTTAAGTCATTATTTTGTAGGTTTATTGGGCAGAGGTTATCCATCCAGATTTTTAGCACTAGCATTGTTTGGTTTGTTGCACAGTAGAGCATGGGATTGATTTTATCAGTAGGGTGTTTTAGAACTCTTTGGTTTTAAAAAATGAAAGTTTACTATTGTTGTACACAACTGCAGGAGTTAATTTTATATTGGCATGAACTAAAAGCTCTCATTGTCAATCTATCTTCCATTTTTTATTGCAGGCAACGTGGGGTAGTCGTCAACCTGCCTGATTTGTTCAAGGAAATTGAGAAAAATGGCATCCCAGATCTCAGGGATCGAATCTGTTCATCTCTGACAGAGCCCACCTGGGTAACTTTTTTCGTTTTTTCCCCTTACATTTTTCTTCCACTTACATGTTATTTTAGCCGGGCGAAAGAGTGAAGTGGTTCTCTTGTGTTTACTTTTGACAAACGTATGGAACATGGAATGTTAGGGCAATAAATGGAAAAGAGTTAGAATTAGTCGAAGAAATGGAAAAATTCAAAGTAGACATTTTGGCTATTACAAAAACAAAGAAAAAGGACAAGGAATAGCAAATGTAAGACCAAAATAATATTTTAATCTTCTCAGGAGTAGTTGTCAAAGATAGAGCTAGAGCAGTCTCCTAGTGCATAAAGCTACTGGTTTATACGCCACTCTTAAATTATTAATAGCTCATGGACCAAACAAAGACGCCACTTAAGAAGAAAATAGATTCGAAACGATTTACAAATAGTTGCAGAGAATCTTAAACCCAAACAGGAATTAATAGTTTTAGGATATTTAAACGCTAGACTAGGCAACAATATAGAAACATCAGGAGGAGTAATAGGTAAAGAAGGAGAGACAACTTCTCCAAATGGAGAGAGACTAATAGATTTTTGCCTAAAGAATAACATGAAAATAAACACCTTTTTCCTCATAAAGATATCCACACATAAAAGGCATGAAAAGCTACTAGAAAGCTGGAAATTTATACCCCCACGGCTATTGTGAGGTAAATATTAAACCAAAAGGAAGAGAAATTAAATTATTAATAGCTTATGGACCAAACGAAGACGCCACTAAAGAAGAAAAAATATCTCCGCAAACGATTTACAAATAGCTGCAGAGAATCTTAAACCCAAACAGGAACTAATGGTTTTAGGAGATTTAAACACTAGAGAATGCAACAATATAGAAATATCAGGAGGAGTAATAGGAAAAGAAGGAGAGACAACTTCTCCAAATGGAGAGAGACTAATAGATTTTTCCTAAAGAATAACATGAAAATAGCCAACACCTTTTTTCCTCATAAAGATATCCACAAATATACAAGAGTAAAGGAAGACAGGAATGAAAAGTCAATGATAGACTACATAGTTAGCAGCTCCTTTTTTACAGTACATTGGATGCAAGAGTAAACAGGAGCAGAAATATTTAGTGATCATCACTTAGTGATCGCCAAAATGAGATTACTGACTGAAGAAAACAAACAGAAAAGGAAAGAGAAGAAAGCTACTAAACTCAAAATAGAGGAACTAAATAAACCAGTTGTAAAACAGGTATACCAATCTAGAATAAAAAGATTTATCAGTGAAAGGCAGATGGATCTGAATGATAGCACAATAGAAGAAAAGTGGCAAATGTGTAAAGAAACACTCCTCATTGAGGGAGATGGGAAAAGAACAGCATGGTGGAATGAGAATGTCAAAACTAAGATCAAAGAAAAGAAGGATGCCGGAAAGAAATACTTGCAAACAGAGACCAGAGGATAGAATAGATTACGTGAATAAAAGAACTATCGCCAAAGAGGAAGTTAGGAAAGCAAAATAGGAACAATGGGAAAAGTTCGGACAAGGACTTCAAGAAAGCTATCAAGGAAATCAAAAGCTGTTCTGGGGGGCAATGAAAAGCATGAGAAAGACCAAAGCATGCCCAATACGACAAATTGAGATGTTGCTGGGATTCTTTTGATTGTACTGTACTTCACGTTACTAATAGTTTTGCATTATTTTTAATTTACCTCGTTGCTAAGGGTAATTGTTGAATGCTTCTGATGAGTTCTCCCTTTACATCCTTTTCCTCATGTCTTATGAATTTTACCACAGACAATATGCAGTGATTTAATTTTCATGAGACAAATGTTAAAAGCATGTTCTTTGTAAATTTCCCATTGCAGTTTTTGGATTTACATCAGCAAGTGGATGGGCAGCTGGAGAAAGGCCGAGATCAATCTGTAAGATAATTGTTTTGTCTTGTTTTATATCTATAGGTTGACTAATTGATATCTTTCATTACTTGGACATTGCATAGAAGAGAATTGTAGTAGTTGATTACTAGAGTTGTAGGAAAAACAGCTCACGTCAGGCTAGTGCCTAATATGGGAGGATTTCTGAGATGGGAAACTTAAGTGTGTAGATGATTCAGCCACGCCTCTCAGCTGTAAGAAATAGGTGCTGATGTCGAACTCTTTCTACCTGCCAGATGGTAAGGTGCTGATTTCATCCACCTGGGCCAAGCACACAATGGCTATTGTCTAGCATAAGCCATTAACACCTGTTCTGCGCGCTTGGTCACCTACTTTGTCACTATACGAGAGTGCCAGCCGGCTCAGCTGAACAGAAATAGAATTACTAGTGTGATGAAGTCGATAGACTCCTACATATCAATTTCAATCAATGCTAATAACTTACAATGAAACACTATATTACGCCGTAATCAGAGAGTATAAGTCTGCATTCTCTGGAGATCAAAAGAAATCGAAGCGGGTCTCCCTCGCAAGACAGTTGTGGATGTGGGTAAATCAGATCAAGTCAAACCTTAACAAGATATAGCGTCATTGAGTAAAGGCCTAAAAAAAAATAGTAACATCGAAAGGAATAATTTTGTGACTGGTTTACAAGATACACACATTATTTTCTACCTTCTGAAACAATTTTAAATGAAAATAATGGCTGGAATAAATAATTTACATACAAAACACATCTTGACTGACAGTTTCTGCGCAAAAAGTGAGTTTCGATGCGAGACATGAATTTTTAAAATTCAAAGTAGTTCGTTTATTTACAATTTTTCCTTCGAAATATAGGTTGGAGCCAAGTAGTATTTGCTGAAATATCATTGGTCTATCAACATAGATTGGTTACGAGGATTTAATGATGATAACATCTGGAAAATTCATGTGTGGGCACTGGTCAAAAGGAGGCGAATCCTAACCACGTGGATGTAAAAATACCACCCCAGCAGGCAAGCGTTGGCCATCTGGCAAGACTGGACAATCGTCTGATACTACCCCGCACTGAATGTATGTTGCATAATCGACACAGCATGTTGTAAAAATACCAACCCCCGCAGGACAAGAGTTAACAGTGAATCTTCCTCTACCTGCCAGACAGCATGGCTTGATGATGTACAATGTCTTGTGTAGGCAAAACAAACAATGGTCTAAATTCGTCATTGCTTAAGTTATGTTACGAAAACAATTGAGGTTAATCGTTGTCATTCAAATCAAAGATGAATGTCCACCCAATATGATGTAGGTAAGTGAAGAAACTTGTTGAATTTGTTGCATGCATGTCAGATAAAAATGGATTGCCATTGATGGCATAAAGTTTTGTCTGCTTACCAGCACTACTGAGATTGAAACGTTTCAACTGGCTGTAATATGACACTTGTTGTGAACCCATGCAAATGGAAATTACTGTGTGTGCTGGGCAGAGTTAATTCAAATAAACAAACACGTCAGCCATACAGTCACGCACTGAAACAACAAGAGTTTACGCCTGGAATTTGTGGGCGGTTGGTGCTGGCGGTGGGCCTTCTTGTCTCCTTTCTGTCTTTCACTTACAGATTTCCTATGATTTCAGATTATTTGAGGTTTTCTAGTTTTAACATATTTTTCTCTTAAGTTTCATTTTCTTCCCTTTTACTAAAATACTTCTATGTTAGCTGTTATGAATAGGTGAGATGGTTAAGCACAACAGGATAAAAATCCCGACTCCAGGCCCATCGATGATTTTCATTCTAATCACTAATCATAAGCAGAAGCTTCATTTTCACCTTTCACTTTCATGACGAACTTTCCACACTGATTGTGAGGTCCACACTGATCTGTGAGGTCCTTTCGGACTCCTCTAACACATTTGAGATTTTGCAAATGATTTTGGGACAATGTTGAGTCGTATGGTTTAGTTGTGCCATTTACATCACTGCTTTTTTCCTTGTCTTTTACTTCACCTTGCTGTTTCCTCTTAATTTACCCTGAGATCACTGCATATAATGGGTAAGATTAAATTTCAATAAAACCAAACAAGGCTTGGAATTCATTAAGAATTGAAGTTTCATTGCACATGTTGGGCAAAGAAAGATGGGAATTTATTGCTTTTTAGGATCTTTACATCTATTAAGTGTTTTCTGACCTCTCCTTTTAATCATGATTTTTTTCTTAAGTTCAAAAGCTCTCTTCAAAATTTGTACCTGTGAGGGGAAAAGACAAGTTTGCATTATGTAGTTTACTGTCAACATTTAAAACAAATTGTATTTATACAAGGCTTGTTAACTAAGAGAGTTGAAACATAAACTCACTCAACCCCAGGTCTAGAATTCCATCTTGTTGACTCAGCCGGGGATTTTTACCATTTTAAAAAGTATTCACAGATCAGGCTTATTTTAGTTGGTTTCTATACAAGGAAGAGCTCTACGTTCCGTCTACATATTATTATGTTTCATTTCATTCAACAAAATTTTCCAGAACGCAAGGAAATCCCATTCTAATAGTATAGGTATTAAGGCTGAAGCGAAGCAGAAGTTTTAGTGATGGTATTGGCAATAGGATTGAATGAGTTGTTAAAAAAAAATTTAATAGTGTCGTCCGTGCGGACACCGAAGGTGTCACGCCTAGCACTGGCATTCCAATTTCTTTAGAGAAAGGAATATAGACTATCACCAGGCTTGCGTTCGATGCAACAGGAGTCGCCCCATATCGACCAAGTGAGCAATGAGGGTAAATTTTCTTGCCCAATGAAAAAAATGAAACCGCCTGAAGTGGGGCTCAAACCTAGTACCTCAGGGTCGCAGTGCAATGCCCATAGCCACTCGGTCATCTCGTTCCCTAGTTAATGAGTTACAATGTCATGAAAATTTATTATATGAGACTATTGTTGTTTTGTGGGGTTTTTTTGTAACCTTTTTATGTTTTCTTTTCATCCCACAGAATTGGAACAACAAAGAAGGGGATTGGTCCAACATATGCTTCAAAGGTAAATGTAAAAAAAGTTACCCTGTAGCTATTATTTAAAAACAAAAATCAAATTTGCTCTAAGACTGTTATGATTCACGGAGCAGGAGTTTTCACCAGTTTCTAGAATTGTGAAGCAGAGCAGGTAACACAGATGCCTCTTGAACAGGACGCCAGTCAGTTTCAGTGTTTTACTACCAAACCGATACTGGAACCCATTTTCACCTGGATCGAGCGGGGGAATTTGAGTTATTTGTGTATCCTTTTGACAGAACTTAACTAAGGACCTGGTAGTGCCAGGATTTAAACAAAGGACCTCAACATCCCAACGTTGACAGCCTAAGCAGTCGGCTACTCATATCATGTAGCTGTTATTAGCTTGTGTTCCAAGTGAAAGGATGATTTGTTCATGACGCTATATAACTCCAGCCTAGTCAGTGCAGTTTTGATATCCATCTCTCCCCCTCCCCCTCCTCCCCTTTTTTATTTAATGTGTAATTTTTAGCTTTGAAAAGGAATACAAATGGAACACATTAAGACTAAATAGGCCTTTATATGCAATAGTAAATCTTCTGTTAGCTGATTTAAGTAAATTACGGAAATGGGACTTTATAAGATGTCGCACGCTTCAAGCTCGAACGAGAGAAAATTATGTTTGTTTACTTAGTGATCATGAGGCAACTTTCTGTACAGGCTTTGAGAAGAACAAGGACTGGCTAGCTTTCATGTTTGTGCCATGATCTGCTAAACCAACTATAAAATGTACGGATCAAAAGAAGAGATAACTTACAAATTGTCAAATATAGGGGAGATTATTCAAACATGCAATTTTGTTCCTACTAAGAAACTCGAGCAGTAAAATTATCTTTAGATTTGATTCCATAGCTGCCAACCAGTACATAAAAAAGGGTAGTTAGTATGACTCATTGGCTCTACTAAGTTCATTCGTCAGTATTTCTCTTGAAAAATATGTATATGAGGGTTAACTGTACTTTGTTTTTAAAGAAACCCTAGGTTAACGGTGGAGACTCAAAAAAGATTGGTCTGGTTGGGTCAAGTTGAGGGGTTTCTCCTGTTATTTAAGATTGCAGCTGTAGTTGTGAAGTACCACTGTGTAACCGTGTTAATGACCAGGAACGTGATCCTTTATTATCTTAACAGAGAAATGTGGCTTGGTTGCGATGTCATCTAGAACATCTGCAGGGTCAATGGTTGCAAATAACCACAGGATTCAAAATCCTAAACCTTGGGAAATGTGCATTCAGAAATAAAGCGCAAACAAAATCATACATGCAAATATGAGTATAATGTTAAAATGAAATGATATATATCGACGGTGGAAGTCACAAACCGTGTGTCTAAAATTAGTAACACCTTTTTCTCTCACTTTTTTAACATTAGGAAGCCCCTGTGCTTTGTCTAGTAGCACAAGAACCAATTAAAATTATATAATAACCATACGAGTAATCCGCGTATCCCTGTTGGGTCTAGTTTTTGACACTTGTAAACCGTGTATGTTTGAAAATGGATTAAATAATGCAGCGTCATTTTCTTTGATTTTCTCAAAACATCAAAAATTGGACTTACACTGTTTGTGACTTTCACCGTTGATATGATTATCTGTATATTTCTCTGTTTATATATAACGTAATTACTTCTACTGCTGTTGCTGCTGCTAACGACTCCTACTGATAATTACAATAATAAGATTTTCTTTTCTGCTTTTCTGTCAGCCAACTAGTCATTTCTGTTGTGTTTTATTTGCAGGCCACACGAAAATGGTTTGAGGATATCAGACTTGATGGGGGAACTTTGAGTCCTTTTCAAACAAGTAAGGACAATCAGAGGCAAGGGTTCTACTAAATGAGGCGTCTTATTGATAACGAAGATTCAGATTTGAAGAAAAAGAAAGAAGAAAAAAACGAAAACAAGCATTATATTTTTTCTTTCTCAATTTGATTGAAATGTGTTGATCGGACGAACGTCGATTTTCTTTCAATCTGTTTCCAGGTCTCAGTGCAGACCGATTAGGAAAAACATTTCTTATCGTGTCTTGACGCACTCAACCCTAACACTAGTTATGACTATGACTTAAGCTACACTTCAGTCCAGACACCTATGATATTGGAAGGATTTCCCTTCGCTTGGGAACATCTGTTGAAATGAAATGAAACGCAGCAATATACGAAATGAAAGCAGAGCTCTTCCTTTAGAGAAATTGACTAGAATTAGTCTTGTCTCTTCCCGATTTGTGAACAATTAAAACTAATTGGTAAAAATCCATAGGGTTAGAGGCTTAGGGAACAAGATGGAATTTTATGTCTAGGGTTGAGTGAGTGAACTACCGTTCAGAACTACTTCCACAGTCTGAATTACTATGTAAAGGGACATGATTATGCCCAGGCTTTTTTGTCATTTTTGTAAGAGCATATAAAATACCTACTTTAATTCAGTGAACTTTAAAGCAATGAAGCATTTCAAACGCCAGCTTAGTGGTCATTGTACAATTGGTTACCATGTCACCTACTCAGGAATGGATTTGAAATGTTACCAGCCCTGTATAAAACAATGTTGCTGATTTTTTGTGTATATCAGTACATACAAATGTACAAATGTGTAGGTAAAAGAAAAATTGCCATAAAACTTTTTTAAAATTGCTAAAACTTACTTGGTCTGTTTGTTTTTCTATTGTAATTGTTCATAGAGCAATGTAATTGTTCGTAGAACAACGTAGTAATGTGTTTAGAACAATGTGTATATCAAGATTTCTGTGTTAAACTTCTTTTTACAAGATGCTCGTTTTGACATGTTGAGGTGGACAGGCATCTTAATCTTCAGCCATTGCTATGATTGAGTTTAGCCTGACTGTTAGCTCAATCTGTGTCCAAAACTTGTTTTTCATGATGTTTTAAGTTTATGAGCTTTCAAATGTTTCTCTTTAGATTTATGTTGAACAAATCAAAGAAGAGTTTTGTCTCTTAATCAGATTCAAAGATCTTGTAAAATATCACCAAAAACTGCTCCAGACTTGAATGTGAATGTAGAAGAAGAGCTTACTCTGTACAAGGTATTTATATTGATATATTGTTCTCCCTGTCTGTCTGTCTGTCTGTCTCTGTCTCTCTCTCTCTCTCTCTCTCTCTCTCTCTCTCTCTCTCTCTCTCTCTCTCTCTCTCTCTCTCTCTCTCTCTCTCTCTCACTCTCTCTCTCTCTCTCTCTCTCTCTCTCTCTCTCTCTCTCTCTCCGTCACT
>JAXRKP010000904.1:135000-185000 GCA_037039925.1 Doris montereyensis | reverse complement strand
GTGTACATGTATAGCCTACGTACATTGTACTGTATGGTATGGTACTCGTTCTTTGTTACCTTCTTCCGCTCTATGGCTTGATCGTGAATGCGTGTTGTGATTTGTGTATGGATGAATGTGTGTGTTAGTTGAAAATTATGATTTTTAATTTTAGATAACCATTTTTGAGTTCTTGTTATTCCAGGTCTCTGGATTGCTTGGTGTCGTTAAAACAGCTCTTTTCCAATAGAGAAATAATAAGGGGAAAAACGGAGATTTGAAAAGTCGCGTTATTAACGAGCTCTCGTTATTTCCGATGTCGTTAAACATGAAGCACCACTGTAGTTCATTCTTTTCTATTTTCATTGAGATTCGATATTGGTACAATAGGAGCTCTTTTAGACAGAAAATCGAGCTTTCATTTCTCTTTGAATCGTCTCGAACAGTCTTCTCAAAGTAGGTCTATGATTTTTTTTAAAGATCGGCTTTTAACGTCCCCAGTCTTATTTCCTCTCCAAATTCACATAATATTGGTTCTCCTGTTGAAATGCAGAAAAAACTGATATTACCCTTGATCATGCTGATGATTCTGTGCAGATCTAATTCTGGATACCAATAGAGTGATGTGTTGAACTCCAATAATGAAAACATTGATGGTGAAAATAAAAGTAGATAGTAGACCTGTTGGGCGTGATCTGCACTGGTTCTCCAATCTTGAGCATTTTGTTAGTTTTATTTTGTTAATACAACCATTTCTTATCAATTTAACCGGAAAGACATATTGCTTAACTGGAAAGGTATATTATTTAACTTGTTTATAAAATTATTTAAAGTGATTATGTCCTTAACTTTCTTTGCTGTTGAGATTTTTTGTGAGTGTGGTCCAAAAGTTTGCAAGAGTTATTGTCCTTACCTTGGGATGATATCAGTGTACTTGACATAGTGACACTGATATGTTGTCAAACGTACACAAAGAATGAATGTATGTGTACATATTTTTTCTTCTTTATGACTTTTTTTGTTTGTGTCCACTTAAGCGTTTCATTTTTTTTTTTTTAATCCACGAGAGCAAGAAACAGTGGACTCTGCTACAATATTCTATCAATCTTGGTGCAGTGATGAGAGCTGATAGCTAGATTTGGATTCTATACAGTCTTGATATAAATCTAACAGATGATCCTAGGCTTAAATTTTATAGATAACTCTTGATCTGGATCTCCCTTATTTCATTGTGACTGCCTGAAGATCTAACAATTTTCATTCTTTTATCTCAAAACTACATGCTTTATTCACTTATCGTACCTTTTTCCCCCACTGGGCTTAAAGCACTGTTTTGAGTTGCAAGAGTAGCTTGTGCATTAGCAACCATCACATTCACCCCAGGCCTCAGCCGTGGCCTTTATTTGATTGTTGTTTGACAAGTTAAACAATAGACATCACATGTGTGGGCAGTTGGCAGGTGCTCCTGGAAGCCTCTTCTTCTTTCCTTTTTCTGTTCTTCATCTCTTTCATCTTGCGGTTTCCTTTTAATTTACCCTGAAATCACAGCATATGGTGCAATGAAACAGTGGGTTTTTACCCCAACAGTTGTAAGTTCTTACTTATCGTCTCGTTTGCGCTTGGGTTGAGTAGGTAAATGTATGTTGCTGTCTTTCCCGGAGAACTCAACATCATACCAAGCATTGCCAGGATTTGAACTCATGACGTTGGGATCCCAAGTCGGGCAACCCAGCCAAGTGGGTATGATAATTTCATGCTCTTATGAGAACAGTGTTTTTAATTTGTGCACTTGTTTTTGTTTCAGACTTGCTGTGACAAAGCTTGATATTCTCGATGAGTTTGAGGAGATCAAAGTGGGGGCGTGGCTTACATTTTGAATGGAAAGAAGCTTGACACATTTCCAGGTAAGTCAGCATGTCACTTAAGATATCTCTTGAATATGAAGCTGTAGAATATATAAAATGTTGTTGACAGGAAATGATCTTCTTATTATGGGTGGTGAGTGATTGCTACTATTAGTTCCTACTTTTTTCTTTGCATTCTTTCATGTCTTTCATCTTGTTTCTTCTGCAATGACACTGAGATCACCACGTGTGATGGACAGGACAACTACTACTAATGTTACTGTTATTTTAATTGTTTCTACTATCAATGATGTGGTATGTTGGTAGGTCTTATTTCTTTCCATTTACTCTTTCATCTTGTGGTTTCTTCTCAATTTACCCCGAGATCATCGCATATGTTGGACAGGGTAAATTTTAAAGAAATAAGCTATCTATTGTTTTTATATTTTATATTAGCATCACTCCATTCACATATAGTGTCATTCCACATCATTCATAGTATCTATATATATAATTATGAGTTGATCGTTCTTTGTTCACCAAAGGCTCTGTTTCCTCGCCACAAAGAGTAACCATATTTGCATGTGTGTTTTAAATGATCCCAAGATCGTTTTCATATGAGAAAGTTTTATACCAAAAGTGGTGTTAAATTACTGAAAATTTCATTGTTTCCCTATGTCATCTTCGAGTAGACTTTTCCATTCACCTAAGCCTCCATTTTAAACAGGTTTTATTAAAGCGCTGGAATTGTATCGTGCACGCCTACCTGTGTAGTTTCAGTATCAAATACTGACCTGGTCTTATAATCGTACTTGGTATCACCTAGGGTGTAACATGCTTATAGATATAGTTTAGATATATATATTTATATCTGTCTATAGCATCAGACGATGACCTTCAGAATGTTGAGGTGGAGTATTTGACCTTGCCTGGCTGGATGAAAAGCACTGAAGATGCCAGAACGTTTTCTGATTTACCTACAAATGCTCAAAATTACATACGCACCATCGAGGCTCGCATTGGCGTTCAGGTAAACTTTTACTTTTGTCTGGTCATCTTCTTCTAGGATTTTTCTTGTTTGTTTTTGGGGTCTATTTTGTTGGAGTTAGTCGATTGATTTTTGGTGTTTTTTGTTGTTGTAGTTTTTGTTTTTCTGTTGTGTGTGTTGTATTTGTTTTGTTGTTGGGGGGGGGGGGGGGGGGGGGGGATATAAAATGTGTTATTGTAAACATGTGTGCATCATATGGTGCTGTGCAGGATTTTGTGTGTCTGAAATATGATAAATGTTGTCTGTATTGAAGAGAGTATATGATATTCATACTTATATTTGTATGAGTGCACGCATACATGTACATCGTCTTTCTATATTCCACTTCTAAAACTTACAACTACGTGATTTAACATTAATTATTCCAGTGAAGCGTTAACGGACACTGGCTGTGAGTGCCTACAATTATGTCACTGTTTCTGTCTTGTTCAAAGGTTATTTTTTGTTTTCCTGTGGTCAAGGGGTCATAACATTCAAACCGTGTCTCCAAAATACAAAATTCAAAGACACACACACATAAATAGATAACAAAGAACTCCTCAACATTTGGTTCATTTATTACAAAACAATATTTATTAAAGAGAATATTTTTATGAAAAATTCTAGCACTCAAGGGTTTAGCTTTTCCAAAAAGGCCAGCATTCAGACAGTTAAAAGGAGAGAACCTGAACATGAGGCTTTCTTTTATTTTAGGAAGCCAGTTATTTTCTACCTGTGACATTTGTGTATTGATCTGCCAAATTGAATGTCTCCTGTATACATGACTCATGTCTTATTCTAATTTGTTGTCTGTTTATCTCATCTTCATTCCAGTGAGATGGGTGGGTGTTGGGAAGGATCGCCATTCTATTATATCCATCCCATGATTCCCAGTCAACTGCTGAGCGTGCAAACTGCTGATTTCAAGTCTTATGGGAGACCTCTAGACTACTTGTTTCCACACAACCGCTCCTTCTTGTCACATATACAATGTTATTGTTTTTATCAAATGCTCCGCAGGACTAATCTATCTTTGGCACTCATGACCCCCACTCTCATTTTCAATAAGTAAATTATTATGAATTTAATTTGATTTTTGGTTTTATTATTTTTTGTGTGGGTCAATTCTTCTCTCTTTCGTGTACTTCATATTGCTTTCCTGTTATAATTATTTTTTTGTTCCATTTTGACTTTTGGTTCTTTTTTCGTCTTATTTTCTTTTTTCTTTTTCCTTCTGTTTACTCTTTCCTTTTTCCTTCTGTTTACTCTTTCATTGTGACATAATAGTTTTGGATTTTAACAAATAATTTCTTTAAAACGTTTGTCAAAATTTAATAGACGTTAGGATTTGATATGTGTGTCTTTTGATGTATCAATAAAAGAATTGTTTTATTTTGTTATTGAGTGGAGAGCTATTTTCACGTCCACCCCACTGGCTATTTTTCAATAGCTCATTTTGACCTATGTGGTGATATTGTGCCATGCTGTCTATATAATAGGCCTATTATGAGTTTTAACTGCAGTCTACAAGTTTATATTTCATGTATAATGTTTGTTGGAACTATTTTGTGAAGACCAATTTCACCTGAGAAATTTTTTATCACTTGGTAGAGTATCATATCATAATGTATGCAGTCTTTAAATGTTACATTGCTATGTTATTCACATTCGTAAAGATGCCAAATGTCTCAACAGATTGTTATGAACGATTGACACGCAGAGGTCTATTTTTGTCACTACAACTTCTCACTGTCTTCACCCCTTTCTTTCCCTTTTCTGTGATGATTTATTTGTTCCTCCACCTTATTTAGTACTTCTTTTTTTTTCACCTTTTTTTATGGATAAGATCTGATTTCTTTTTTATGCTCTCTTTTTGTCTGGATGAGATCTGATTTCTTTTTATGCTCTCTTTTTGTCTGGATGAGATCTGATTTCTTTTTATGCTCTCTTTTTGTCTGGATGAGATCTGATTTCTTTTTTATGCTCTCTTTTTGTCTGGATGAGATTTGATTTCTTTTTTATGCTCTCTTTATGTCTGGATGAGATCTAATTTGTTTCTTCTTTTTTTTCTTTTTTTTTGTGTGGATAGGATCTGATTTTTTTTATAATGTTGGTAGGATTTAATTTTGTATTTCATTAGAACTGGCCACCTCTTCATCATCGTTATTTCTCTTTATGAGAGAGCAACACCTGTAACGTTGATCACAATTGTGGTTTTGTCTTTGCTTTCAATTTTATAAATTTCATTTAATCTGGTAAGCAGATAGTTTGTACACCTTACACTTGGTATATAGATGCCTGTTTTGGTTTTGAATAGCATTAAGATGTGGAGGCATCACTTTGTTATGTACATAATGATCAGTGAACACAGAAACTACTCAGAATTTCAACTTGTTTTCTCAACTTTCTGTATTTTAAATGCCTCACCATAGTGTAAAGTCTGTGCTGGCTTTCTGTATTTTTGCTTGTGTCTCATGCTTTCAAGGAAAATAAATCAGTATTTTATCTTTTATAAACATAATATATATATATATATATATACAAACATATACATGAACTAATACATTTTATATATATACACTTATTCACTCCCCCCCCCCCCCAGCCCCTAAATTTTAAAATTGAAATTTTGTTTCTTCATGTTGATGGCTTTGTTCTGTAATTATTTGTTTGAGGAATTATACCACCAACAGGGCTGTTTTTTATGTGAAAAGAAGAAAACTAATTTATCACAGTGAAAATTACACCAGGGTTATTGAAAGTTAATGTTGGCATTGGCAAAAGTAAAGTGGATGTTTTAACACACTGCCATTACTGATGCGCTTCGGGTGCTGTCACTGTCAATAGACTTTAGGCTTCCTTCTTTTTTTCTGCTTGTTTGGGCTACCTTTCAGTATCAGCATTTCTCATACATGGACATGTAGTGGAATCATTTGTATGGAGACACAACATAAAATTATCATCAGTTAGTACGTCCTTTGTGAAAATTGAAAATAGAGACGCACACGGCTCTAATAGTCAATAATTTTTCCCACGTAAACAAAAATTTCTTTTCAATCCAAGATAACCTCACAATCTTCATGCGAATCTAAATCTGAATCTCGATCATCAGGTACTAATATTTATGATGTTGGACCATCTAGAAAAAGCCTAAATCTAAATCGACTACCAACACAAGTTACGTAAGATATGTCACTTGAAGAAAGTTTATTTCCTCACATACATCCCCCCTCAAGGATAAATGAAATTTCACATGCAGAAACCACCAACATCATGAAATATTGCTTTTTCTTTTGAAGAACTCTTTTTGAATGTTATTTCTACCTCAAATAGTATGGTTACACAATGACACTAATTATACTATTACAGTGATTTTAAAATTATGTATAGTATCAAAATGCCCGGCAGTTAGTGAGTTAACTCTCTTGGGCCATCTCCTAACATTTACAAACACAAGGGCGGGGTGATTGTTTTCATGAAAGACTCCGGTTTATTTACAGGAAATGCATATCGGGAGAAGAAAAACATATGTTGATGCCTCACGGTACGATCTTAAGTAAGCAACTAACCTACTGCCTATTTTTAAATGAAATTTAACATCATCTCAGTTTAAGCATGACAGCTTTTCAGCTTAAGGACCCAATTTTCAGTTTCAGACCGTTAAAGCCCTGCTCTGAATAACTTTTCAATTCGCTGTTACAACTACAACTATGATTTTAACTGATTCAGTCTCACGAGTATTGAGTATCTAGCCCTCACATTTGACTTTTAAAAAGTGTTATGTGGAGATATTGACCAAGGTTAAAACTAATTTGGGGCTGCGACAAGGGTTAGGGTTCAAGTTAGATGTACATACTTAATGTGCATATAGTAATGTAGTCAGCGTTTGTACAGCAAGGATGTGTTTTTGCTATCTTATCTTGCCGTATAAAAGTGTCACCCAGATACCTGAGATAGTAATACTAAAATATAGGCAGGCAGGGGTGACCAGTGCGTATCGGGGGGGGGGTTAGGTAATCCACTGCTGTAAATGTGTAAATATCAGTCACGCAGTTGTTGGGAAAGTATTTTCAGAAAGTGGATGACGACACATTTGTGGGTTTTTTTTATATACCCTATGACTATGACAACGCTAATTAATATTGATATTTTGCTTTATTTTCTTTGGGTGTTATAAACTTGGATATGGAAGACCAATGTCTCAATGAATCAATTCCAATTCTGTAATGAGTAAATGAATCAGACAACACATTTTTGGCTACGGTATCGTTTTCATTTTGTTTTCTCTCTCTCAAATACTCCACTGCTATTGTAATTCAACTAATTGTATTGAATATTTTTTATTTTATTTCTCATTTGTTTTGCTGTTGAGGATGGGGTGTTTTCTTTTTGGTTTTGTGAGTAACATCCATTTGCTTTTTATTAAAAAATATCTTGAACGACATACAATCCTTTGAGTTCTCAGTTTGATTAGTAGATAGATAGTAGATACGGCTGATCTGTATGTTCATGCTGATGTCACTTTGGTCTGCTTTTGCCTTGGATGCTATGTTTGATGAAGTGGTTCTAATGTCTAATCTACTAACTATAGTAATAACATTTCATTTGCTCTGGTTAAAGTAAACTGATTTTGTTCTATTTCCTATTCTTTTGACTCTTACTTTTGCTTTTTTTACGATTGTTTCTTTGTTGCACATAGCAGTCTAACTTGATAGATCGATATGTGCTGTCAGTGCATTTTCTCAATTTTTTTTCAAGCAAAATTTACCCCTTTTGTCCAGGTAGGTGGATCGACACCTCACCCCATCGGAGATGGACAATAAAAAGGAGGTCCCATGTGCAGATCACAACACTGCATGTTAAAGATCCGTTGGCTGTTTATAGGGCAGTCGAGGCAAAAAATTTAAATCCTTCCAAAAATCTAGAGATCACCTTAGTTGTGGATGTGAGTAAATAAAATCAAGCTGTCATTATATAGTGTCAATACCTGTACTGCCGACCGCCTCATACTTTCTATTGTGTTTAGTGAGATGTTGAACTCGAGTTTTAATTTTCATGTGTCAAATTTTCTCCTTCCTTATTTACTTTTCTGTTTTTCTAATATTTTTACTTTATTTTGAGTTACGTTCAATATGATCCAGAGATGGGGATTTTCCTGTCTTCCAGGTTTTTTGGCACAGCAGAGCGCCTACGTGTTTTTGTGTTTCATTTTATATACACAAGCACCAGCCGTCAGGAAAACAGGGTCTTAAGTCTAATGTTTCTACGGTATCGTTTATCGCCGTTCGTTGATGAGAGGGAAAAGTAGGCAGAGAGAGAGAAAGTAGTACATTTGTAGTAATAGGGGAAGTACATCTACATAACAGACTTGCCACTCTTTACGATTCAAGATTGCAAGTTAAGTAGTTATGGTTTTTTTTCTTTTCTTAGAATTAGATCTGTTTCATTTAGTATCTATTTACGGTTGATTTTGGCTTTTTGAAGTCGTTAAAGCCCATATACAGGCTGGAAACATCTGCTCCGTTGCTTTGTCTAACGCCAACTAGGCCAATACGATAATCTCTCTCTCTCTCTCTCACATTAACATGCTCACATAGGGCCTACAATTATACAAGATTACGTATACAGCGTCTGACGAATGTAGGCAACTGTTTTATCATATGCGGGCCTTTAATTCATGAGTATTGATTTTTTTCTCACGGTTTTATTATTACTTTAGCGCTATTTACATACTCTTGTAAGAAAGTTTGGGGCTTGACTTTAACCAGAAGCTACTTTGATTTGAGCTTATCTTGTAATAGTAATATCTGAGGCTGAAGTTTAGCGTGAGCTACTGGTACTGGTAGGTTCTTCTTTTTCCTTTCCCTCTTTTATTCATCTTTAATCTTGCTGTTTCTTCTCACCTGAGATCAAGGCATTTGATAGAGGGGGTAAAATTCAATAAAAACAAGCAAGTCCAACTGACATCAACGCCCTTGACCAATCATGGCCATAAAGGAGATAACTCACACATTATCATAGGTGTTTTGGGGTTTTTTAATTACTATTTTTCAGTTTCGATCAGGATTTTCATTCTACGAGTAGTGCAAGTGGCAAGTCGGTATTTATTATAGGTCACCATTGTTGAGAGAGAGAGGAGGGAAGGGGGATACTTGAAAGAGAACATTAGGGAATATCGTAGTTGTAGTAAAATGTTTTGGAGGAAGTAAAGTGAGTCATTGCAGAGTAGAGAGCCATGGAAATGTGATAAGATAACCTGAGCTTGTCCCCATCTCTGAATATCAATTAAAGCCTTTCTCTTTCACCCCTGTTCTGCTTTGGCCTGAAAAAGAAAAGGCATTCCCCCCATCTGCCTCTCATTCTCTTTTTGCCTCTCTCTCTTTCTCTCTCACTCACCTCACTGACTCACATTCTTATTCCCGCTCTCTCACACACATGGAGAGATCTAGATTATTGAAAAACATGTATTTTTTATAATCTAGATCCAGATTTAATTTCTTTTAAATTTAAATCTATAGATGTATTCTAGTGAGTGAGAGGAGGGGGAGAGAGAGAAGCGAGAGAGAGAGAGAGAGAGAGAGAGAGAGAGAGAGAGAGAGCAGAAGTAGAGAATGAGTAGTACAATTACACAAAGTGAGGTACTTAATCATAGTTCAAACCCTCAAGTAAGGACCTTGAAAATTCCTATTAGGCCTCTTGTCAATAGTGTCATTGTCAACCATCGTCATAATGACTGATTACCAGTAACCAGACAAATATTTACCTTGCTTCTTCATGCTTTCATCAGCCCCAAATTACAATATTACATATCATTGCTGCAGCACATGTATTCCCATAATTTGTGAATTAAAAACTTGCATTAATACCATCAGTACATTTTTTTGTCTCCTGAAAAGTTTACATTTGTGGACACTGCTTGACTGAGGAAACATTTTCAGAAAATTGACATTTCCTATACTGTTAAAGTTAAAGAGCGTTAATATGACATTCATTAAGTGACATAACTTCATGTGCATTGTGCATGGTAAAATGGACTCAAGCGTGGGACTCTTTCCCCGTGGAAATGTCTGGTCAAATTCAAATGACTCAGGTGTAAAATGTGAAGTTGAATGTGTCATAAAATTAATATTATGAACTGATACGAGCTATTTCTGTTAGTGTTATCAAATGCTATCTCTACTACCTCTATGTCATTGTGATGCATACATGTAGAACGTGTGTCTCGGTTTAGCCGCCCAACTCAGCCCATCCGATGCCAACACTCAACTCGGTCCAAACTCTGATTTATGGAAATGTAAATTAGTCTACAATGAGGTATGCCAGTGCATACTTTTTTTTATCACATCTTTGACACATTTAAAAAAAAATCTTAACAATCACACTTTATACTTTATAGCCTTACTATTACTAATACTTATCTTACAGTAGTTAGTCATTGGATAATTACATACTGTTTGGGAGAAGAGAAAGTGTGTGATTATACATACCGTGCAGTTATAGGAAGCCACCCATGTTTTCCTGTAAGTGGGTAGAGTATAATGTATCGTCTACCCTGTCAGTCATTCCATCCACCGAGAAGAGCGTGCATTGCTGTACAATACAAGTGATGACATCACACAAAGGTTTCCCCCATCTAGACTTGATTTTCACTATCGCTCTTTTTTCTTTCTTGCTTTGTTTTTTTTGTTGCTTTTACTTTTACTGTTAATGCTTAGAGGTGAATTTTTATAGGATGTCAGTTTTGAGCGTACAATTATGCATACCTGGTGTGCGTTTATGGACACTTATGAAATAGAAACAATTTAGTTACCTGCCGCCAGAGCGCATTTGTGCAAACCATGCAGCATGCAATTATTGATTTATACAGTGACCACTGTAGTATTACTAGTATCACTCAACATTCATTTTAACTAACCAGTTTTTAGAATTTTTCTAGTTTATCGGGTAACATTCTTCCTAATGAAAATATTACTTTGCTTCGGTGGTGGGAGATTGGTTAACGAGTGAGATTACGGCATGTTGTGTACAGGCAATTTCAATAGCTGATTGTTATGGTGATGAAGCAGGATATAAACTTGTATAAGAACATACCTGCGGTGAGATCTCCATTCAAAGTTTGTGTATCAGGAATATATTTGAATGTTGTTCTTTGTATACCATTTTTTGGCTCGTTTGTGCTGTGGGACCCCTATGATATCCTATCATCTTTTGGTTTTTCAACAATAAAACAAAATACATATAGATAATAAGATATATAATACAATATACATGTAAAATGTCTGCGACTGAGAATTGTGTACTTCTTCTGCTGAACATATGTGTTGGTTGTTTTAAAGTAGCAAGCATTCACTGTTTTGTTTGTTTCAAATGGATATCGAGATATTGTGTTTGAGACTTCAGTCTTCAATCAAGATGGGAAGAAAAGTATTAACATATGTGTTCCGCACTAATTACCGATCGGTGCAATCTTAAGATTGCGCTGCGCGTTTTAACGATCGTATTTGTATAATTGCGCAGCAATCTGAAGATTGCGCTGCGCGTTTTAACGATCGGATCAAAGTGTTATAGCACTACGCATGCAGGAGAGAATAAACTCTCCATTCATATAAAGTTGACCTATTATTTTGGAGATGTAATGGGTTAGAACGGGCAATTTGAAAATTGTGTTAATATTTTATATTTTTGAAATTTAAATTATTTTTTTTTATTCACTTCCATTTCCATCTTTATTTTTTATTCACAATACTCACATCAAGGAACATTCACATATTTTCAAGTGTTGAACCATAAAAGTGAAATTATATATGTGATTGTGTGTGTGTGTGTGCACGCACGTGTGTGTGTGTGTGTTTGTGTGCTTGTTCACTTCCATCTTTATTCTTTTATTCACATCAAGTAACATTCACATATATTTTCAAAAGTGTAAAAATATGAAAATTTAAATTAAAAGTAAAATTAACATATCAAACTGAAGAGCTCACAAGAATGATACAATGCCAGGTTCACAAAGTACATTTAATTTATTCCCAGGTGTCGCAAATCCAATGTCCTATTTTCGCGCCGGGTTTCAGTCCACTACACTTGAAATGGTACCACATCATGCAAGATTCGCATTCGATCATGATTGTTCCGTCGTCTGTTCCTCGACACTTGCAGTGGATGTTAACTTTGTACTCTCTCACAATCGAATTTGACCGAAAGACTGACTCTGCTGGCGTTCGTTCAAAGAACTTGGTTGTGAGGGCCTGGTTCAGATGTTGACGGATGTCTTCACCATACTTAAGAGAGACTGGGTCGTCACCGTAGGCCAGAGAAACTGCGAAATGAATTGTGTAGGGGCCGCAGTCGTAACTGTTTGTCTGTTGGTCAACGTTGGCTAGCTGGACGATGATACAGTCATTATCAGATTTGAGGAAGCTGGCGATCTTGTCGATGACTTCTGTGGAGATGCGGTCACAGTGAAGGGAGTCGTAAACAATCACGTGGTGGTCGGATGGTGCATGGACATTCGAGATGCAGATCCAATGTTGATTGACCTGAACGATCTGTACGATTTTCCGTTGGGTTTCTTCGCCTTGTTAACTGTAAGCAGGAGAGACGATTGTAACCCGTCGAGGGTGGGATCAATCTTTTTTATGAGCTCGTTTGCTTCATCCATGCGTCTGTCTGTAAGCCAATTCTTTTGATCGACTTTAAGGAGATTGTTGTGGATGGCATCAGTTTTGCGGATGGGGTGGTTCTGGTATGCATGGGTGGGATGACAATGACTTGTGCATTCCTCTCTCTTCTTGCGGCATGGGTACTTCGTTATGAAGCATTTTCCATCGCACTTGCAGTGAAGCTTGGCAGGTTGTTTTCTCGGATATGCCTGTCTTGCCGCTTCTCTCAGGGTGATTGTCTTGTCCATCTTGGGCATGATGATTCTGCTATATTCCATCAGCTCTCCTCCATGGTATGTTCCTCCAATGGTGCCGAACTCTGTAGCCAGGTGATACCGCTTGTCAATGTCTCCGGTAATTTTCGTAATTACGGCTGGCAGGCGTCTTGGGTTGCTGCTGGCCCTGTCTAGTTTCGGGACGTCGAAGTCATGTGGTCCCCAATGTCGAATTCTGTGACTTGAATTATTTTTTGCTTCTGCCACCTATTCTTCATCGTCTCTGTGTTTGCCTCATAATTTTTCTTTGCCACTTCTCTGATTTTTTTATGCTGGGATTCTTGGGTCATGGGCTCTGGAGGCTGAGTGGCCCTGGGCGCTGGCTCTTGCGGCTGGGTAGTCCTTGGTGCTGGTTCTGGTAGTTGGCTGGTCCTTACGTGATGATTCTGGAGGCTGGGTTGTCCTCAGCACTGGTTCTGGCGATGACGGGACTGTGTCAGCTGAAGTTGGGCACTCTTCTTGGGTGATTTCGTCATTCAAGTCTTCTTCATCAATTATTGGAACTGATGAGCCTGGTACAAAGGAGGACTGTGGCTGTTGACCGAAAACTATAGCGTATGGCGTCTGCTTCACTGATTCCTGTACAGTAGTATTCAGTCCATACTGGATGCGGGAAGCTAAGAAGCCCAAGGTGTCTGGCTGTTGATGCCTTGTTCGGCTTTTATTGCAGCAAGTCTTTTCTCTGGTGTCTTGTTACCGTTTTTGATCAGGCCTTGACTCTGCGAATGGCGCGGCGTCCTCGGACAAAGATAACGTCTCCTCCCCACTGATCGAACAGAGCCTGAAGAAGTTGATTGACGAATTCTCACCCGTTGTCGCTGTGGAAAATCCTTGGCACACCTAGATAGCTCAAGATTCACTGCTGCAACATCTCAGCGACCTCTTGTGCTGTCTTTCTTCTCAAAGGGAAGATGGTGTCGTACTTGGAAAAATGGTCCCTGAAATGTCCTATCCATTTATAGTCGCCGTCCGGATCATGGCGCATGTCGATTAGATCTACTTGTACTCGATGTAGGAATCCTTTTGAAATGATTGGGCACAGTGGTGGTCTAACCGTTTGTGACGCAGACAGCTGGCACACTGGACAGTTCTTTGTAAACTTCTGGACGTAACTGCGGGGTATGCCGTAAAACAGCCGCTGAACTTGATCCAGTGTCTTTTTGCATCCGGCTTGCTGAGTTTCTTGGTAGTGGATATTTTTGACAACTTGAAACATCTTCTCTGCGTGGACGACTCTTCTGCAATTGAATCCAGGGAGTCTGTTCTTTTCATCGGCAGGTACTACAAGGGAATTGACGATCTATGATCTAGAGCAGGTATATTCTGTATCAAAAACTTCTTCTTGACCCAGGCCTTAAAATGTGTAGAGACAGATGACGTCGGATTGTTAAGATGCTGGATGATGGCGTCATACTTTCCCTTGGAAATGACGTATGTTGTCTTCGCTGCCAAAAGCTGGTCTCTTATTCCTTTCATATGTTCCTCTAACTCAAGTTGTTGAAATCCATGTTGAAGTTTTCATCTATTGTGAGTCAACTCTGATTGAACCAAAAAATGATAGGTCTCTGGGACCAAAATTAAAACAGAAACATGACATAATCCAGATTAACCGAAACTGAAACTCCAAATCAATCAAAATTTAAACTGTAGGATCTCCCAATTTCTTATTCCTTATTAAGGCGAAGGGTGGGAGTTATTTTTACTAAATTCGGGTCAATCCATCGAAATCGGGATTTTTGCAGTTTCAAACGGATCAATAAAATCACTCCCTATCATGGATAGAATTGCATTTGAAAGAAGCATGGTCTAGAAAATCGATTGAAATTTCTGATAAGATCTTAGAAAATCGCTGTTTTAAACCCGTTCTAACCCATTACATCTCCAAAATAATAGGTCAACCTTTTATATCAATGGAAAGTTTATTCTCTCCTGCATGCGTAGTAATATAACACTTTGAGCCGATCGTTAAAGCGCGCATCTTAGCGCAATCTTCAGATTGCCGCGCAATTATACGATCGTTAAAACGTGCAGCGCAATCTTAAGATTGCACCGATCGGTAATTAGGCAGAACATATGTATTATTATAATTCAGATATATCGGGTGGGTAAAAAAAAAAAAAAAACTGCGCTGGACACACATGTGTCACACAGGATGGTATCACGGAAACCACAACCGCTATTTGTGAGGGAAAAAATTGACCCCCTTCCCCTGGGAGTAGAAGATAGCGGCCGGTCGGTGAAATAGCAGAATTCCACTATATAGCAGAGAAGTGGCACGTATGAAGATGAATTTCAGATTTCCTGCTACCGTATACCACATCTGTTTGTCGATTATTGGCAATTTCTAAAGTAAAATCTTTTTATCAGTAAAGCAATGAACACAGTTTTGTTGCGTCCCCAATATTGAATTTTCCCAACAAACGTCTAGACTGGGGCCTTCTTTTCTCTTTCACTGCATCAGATTTTCAACTTGTACTTATTCTCTTAAACGCTTTCAAATGTAAACCACTGCGTATTATCCACCTTACAGAAGTACAGCGTGGCGTCGGTGGCCAAGCAGTTAGGCTGCCGGACTGGTGACCATGAGGTCCGAGTTCAAATCCTAGCAAAGCCAGGTCTGACTGGGAAAGAGTAAAACACGTAATATGCAATTTCCCCATTCTACCCAAGTGCGAATGGGTACGAGCACTACCTTGGGAGTAAAAACCTGCATCAGACTAGCATCCTGGCCAGGTGATTATTGTCACCTGTTCCGCTTCACGCTATAGAAACCGGGATAAGCTACGGCTCTATAGGCCTTGAAGGAACTTTGTTTTTATTTACAGAAGTACAGCCAATTCTCAGATCTAATATCTTACGAGTTGATTTGTGAAAACTGAAATTGTCCTCTTGTAATAGAAATAGAACTCCTCCACAAATTTAATGTTATCACTATTATCAGTGGTTCAGACAGACTTGGGCGACTGCTTCCTTGTACTTAGCAGCTGAGCCTGTTGTCTATGTGAATTAGCCGATTAATGCAAGACACTGTCTAATAATGCGAGCATCGCACCAATCCGTATCTTTAAATAAGGTCTCAACGACAATTTAATCAGCTTGGGTGAGTACCATTATCTCACAAGTGAAGTAAAGCCTAAATTCAAGATCAAGAAACTAGGCCTAGATTTAAATCACAACAAGATGAGTAGTGTGCATTGAGAAGTAAATGTAAAATCAATGAAATGAAATATTCACTCCAGCATTCATCTAAGAATGTAATATTAAAATTAAATGGTTTCATTAGATTCAATAAGAATTAAAATGAGTAAATAAAATGATGGTTCAAGTTGCCTGATTCTCTTGGAAACTAGTTATAACTACAAGCATGCACAAAGAAAACGAGGATATTATTATTATTATTATAGATGAATCATTGAGAGACCCTCAAAAAGGCGCAGTGTCGGGTTCCTCCATTTTGTGGTGCGTCCACTGCGTGTATTCAAAATCATGTACCTTCGTGTATATGTATTATCAATGTAACTGTAAAAATTCACATACAATGTACTTATCTTAATTGAATTATATTAGTATTAGATCTATGCCAATTTTTATAAAAATCAAACAGCACATCATATACTATTACTATATACATTTGAAAGTTCAGCATGTTTGTTTTGGCCCACCCGATATGTATATGAGTTCTCATTTTTTGCTTACTTGTCATGTTACCCAACTAAAACATTCCTTTCCAAGAATGTAAAAAGATCAAACACAAGATTTTTGTAATATAAAACTTTTCGCTTTTATTTGTACATTAGATAATTTCAAATGCAGCTTTTGATAAGTGTGGCTACAGAATGTACAGTTAGAATTTAACATTTACAGAGTGCCATAATTTTGGTAGTAGTACTAATGACATGGTCCATTCAATAATAAAACCCTCCATTTTCTCTCGTTTCATTAGTGGCAACAGTAACTACATGTACGATCATCATAATATCATTATCAATATCATCGAGTCAAAACTTGTTAAAATGTCATGACAATGAATTGATGTTAAATAGTGAGGTAAACAAACAAAAATTGACCTGCTGAAATGATGTTACATGTATAACTTATTAGAGGGTAAAAACAAAATATTGTGAACATCTTTATTTCCTTTCTTTTCTTCTGGCGGGGGAATTACCCCATCCAGCATATGTCACGATATCAGGATGAATTCAGAGAAAACAGCAAGATGAAAGATATGAAGTAGGACCTATCAGCAAAGATTGGAGGAGGAGAAAGGAGACAATAATAAAGGTTGGGACAACACACAAAAAACAAACAAAAAGAAAATCAGGGGAGCTAAGCTAAGAACACTGCTAACCGTATCAAACAAGTCAAGTCGAAATACACATGATTAATAATACAAAGAACCTCGCTTATAACAGGATTGACAGGACCAGGAGTAAAATTAAAATCATGTTGCGCTTATGTTTTTTTTTTTTTGGACAGCGGTGGTCAGTGGACCAGCTGGGTACAAACGAGGCATTGTTTGATCGGCACCGTATCAAAAGTGGGGATGGGATGACTTTTCTAGAAATTACCATACTGGCGCACGGCGAAAGTCTCACCAGGGCCACGTCGGGTGTCATTGAACCCTGTTTTATCCAGGAAATTTTCTATTCCATAGTTGAAATAGAGCAGAAAACGGAGAACCTAAAACGTCTCATTGTAAACAACCTCCTGTTGTAGGTGAACTCCACTGTATATTCAAAATTCACAGCATGATAGTTTAGAGAAAGCCAAAACATTGAAAGAAAAAAACCCAACTGTACCCAAAAAGTACAAATACAAAACCAAACCCTCTTGAGTTTAAACATTCCATATTGATAATATTTAGAAAAAAATTATTTATATAAAAATTATTTATATATATATATATATATATATATATATATATATAAACAAACTAGTTTTTGAATAAACATGATATATTTTACCAGACATCATGTACCAAATCAAAACTGCATTGAAAATCAAACATACCAGCATAAGATAATTACGACAACTACTGCCGACAACAAATTGCATACATGTATGTCCATCACAAAAGAAATGACGTCTGGTCTAGTTTCATTGTAGGTCACCCTGTTCACCATGTGCAGTGATCTAGGGATGAATTAAGAAGAGGCGACAGCAAGATGAAGGTATTGGAAATGTGAAAAATATGAAAAGAAAGAAGTAGGACCATACAAAAAACCCACACTCAAAATGTCAGGGGGGGGGGGGGGGTGTGTGTGTGTGTGTGTGTGGTGGTGGTGTGTGTGTGTGTGTAGTCACTGCTGTTATGCTACATGTGCAAGAACACAAATAAATCCTTGCATTTGTTTGTTTCATTGGAATTCACCATGTCTATCATATGTGGTGATCTCAGGGTGAATTTAGAGCAAACAGCCAGATGGAAGATAAGTGAAAGAACAAAAGGAAAGAAGTACAACCAACCAGCAACACCCGCAACCGCAAAAGAATGAAGAGAAAGAAGAAAGATCTACCAGTAGAACCTGCAAACTCAAAAAATCCTTGCCATTCGCATTCTTACCACTTTCACTCTCAGCTTTGCGTATGAAATCACTCATTTCTTACAGTGTGAACAATGCAATATTACTATAACTCACATATACCTCAAGGCATTAATAATGAAACTTTTGTTCACATTGAATCAAACAGACTTCAATAAACTCCTGTGTTTCTCAAACTCAATCATCTGTAGCTTACACGCTGTCATAGAATTGAGTCCTAAGGGTGATACATTAAAACATCCATAAAACGGTTAAAATTTTGTTTATATTTTAACGAACGTGTAAAAAAAAAAGAGGCGAAAATTCACATTTTCTTCAGATATAAAAACACCATGTTGCCATGAAGACATTATTCAAAACTGATAATACTTACTTTTGAGAAAATAAAAAAAAACTCAAGTCCAGCCTTCCTAGTAACATAAAGTTCCCAACTCATAACCAAAATACTCCAGAGAATCAGTCAGATGACCATCAGGTAGTAAGCAATATTTTGTCATCAGATTAAGGCACGACAATGAATATGAGTGAAACTATTGTCAACACTGACCCATGAGGAGCACGCCTTCACCATGATGTGACATCAGGGTAGCGCCCAGTCACCAAGTGCCTTGTCAGGCTGCCTTGCATTTCAACGATCTCATTGGTGGCCAATTTTGGAATGCTGATTTTCAACCAATTAAAATGATAGAGTGCCAGTCAACCTTGCGTAGCACCTGGCGACCACATGACAATGCCCAGATCCATTGCTAAATCTTGAAATCTTCTGATGTCTATGCTGTCCTGTACATCATTGATGTTACCCCCCCGAAATCCTTTGTTTTGATAAACTAACTCTGCAACAGATGAAAGTAAGTAGAAACGTTTGGAGCAAGCAAAGAGCGCAAAAGTATGTTTATGTTGTTATCATGCACACAGACATTTTCGCATACAACACTAATTTACAAGAAAAAGTTTACAAGAATGAGAAACAGTCACACATTAAAACCATGTCTCCCTTTTGGGGAATTGTATATCTACACAACACAGAGATTTACTCCCACTTCTAAACTCATTGTCATTCCATCAAAGTGACACACTCCATCTCTGTGTTACAGCTCCAACTTTAGAGATAAGCTGTCAAAGGTAAAGTTAAAAAAAAATATCAACATGACACGTCTACTATGCGTCCTATCATCAAGCACAACACGTTTTGCTGCAATCCTCAGCAGCATGTGCAGCAGCTTCTGCTGCAGCTTCCGCCGCAGCCTCCTCCCTTCCCAACTTAGTGAGTTTGCTCAAGATTTGATAGGAGTAGTCTTCTTCGTCATAGATGCCCTGCTCTGGAGAAGTTTCATCTACGCTGTATCTAAAAGAAATTAAAAGGAGAAAAACATGATTTAATAATAAATATCATAAACGCCTCATCCTGCAATGAATCCTCAGCTACTTTTACACATCTATGAAAATCTGAGCACATGCCATATAACAGCACGGTCATCATGTGAAACAGTATCTTTTCAATACCCTCTAAGTGCATGGTTGCTGATAATGGACTTCAGTTATGTGCATGGTTTGGGACATTTTCTGTGTCAAATATCTACTAAAAATCTCATCTCAACAACGCTATATAGTAAAAAAAAAAAACAACCAAAAATATGTGTGCACACACATAAACACATATGTTCGCACTTGCAGATACAAAGTTCACGGAACGTGTAAGGGCACACTGGGGAGAGACACGTGTGAGAGAGAGTGAGTGAGAGAGAGAGAGAGAGAGAGAAAAGAGAGAGAGAGAAGAGAGAGAGAGAGAGAGAGAGAGAGAGAGAGAGAGAGAGAGAGAGAGAGAGAGAGAGAGAGAGAGAGAGACAGAGAGAGAGAGAGAGACAGAGAATTGCAATGCAACAATTTGGGAACTCAAGGGGGAATAAGTCTCCCCCCCTCACTATCCCACAATTTTATGATGTAGATCTAAATAATCTAGTCATATATGTTGCTCCGGTAGTGGACAGGTAAGCACCTGTACGGGAGTAGATGATCCCACCCTCCCGAGTCTCCTGCTGCCTTGCAGGTCGGTCTTGGCTGACCAAAGGCTAAGGGGAGTTAACCCTGACAGAAAATAACAACCTGCTGCTTTGCAGGCTGGTCTTGAATGACCGAAGGCTAAGGGAGTTAACCCTGACAGAAAATAACAAGGCCTGATAGGGGGCCTCAAGGTGGCAGCCCCACCATCTACCTAGGGTATAGTGGGCTAATCCCCTGCTTATTCGAAACCTAATTGATGCAGAGAAATAAATATAATATAACCAGCTTGACCTTTCAACGACGAAAATGGAAATGAACACGGACTGTGATTTTTGGAACATGGAACGTTAGGGCACTAAATGGAAAAAAGTTAGAATTAGTTGAAGAAATGGAAAATTTCAAAGTAGACATTTAGGCTATTACAGAAACAAAGAAAAAAGGACAAAGAATAGAAAATGTAGGACCAAATCATATTTTAACCTTATCAGGAGTAGATGTCAAAGACAGAGCTAGAGCAGGAGCAGGTCTCCTAGTGCATAAAAGGCTATTAAAGGTAAATATTAAACCAAAAGGAAGAGAAATTAAATTATTAATAGCTTATGAACCAAACAAAGACGCCAACTAAAGAAGAAAAAGATACCCTC
Organism: Doris montereyensis; assembly: GCA_037039925.1. Classification (NCBI taxonomy): domain Eukaryota; kingdom Metazoa; phylum Mollusca; class Gastropoda; order Nudibranchia; family Dorididae; genus Doris; species Doris montereyensis. Next base: position 164,028 of record JAXRKP010000904.1, on the reverse strand, counting down.
AAAACGATTTATAAATACCTGCAGAGAATCTTAAACACACAGGAACTAATGGTTTTAGGAGATTTAAATGCTAGAGTAGGCAACAATATAGAAACATCAGGTGGAGCAATAGGTAAAGAAGGAGAGACAACAACTTCTCCAAATGGAGAGAGACTAATAGATTTTTTCCTAAAGAATAACATGAAAATAGTCAACACCTTTTTTCCTCATAAAGATATCCACAAAAATACAAGAGTAAATGAAGACAGGTGTGAAAAGTCAATGATAGACTACATAATAGTTAGCAGCTCCTATTTTACAGTACATTGGATGCAAGAGTAAACAGAGGAGCAGAAATATTTAGTGATCATCACCTAGTGATTGCCAAAAATGAGATTACTAACTGAAGAAAACAAACAGAAAAGGAAAGAGAAGAAAGCTACTAAACTCAAAATGAGGAACTAAATAAACCAGTAGTAAAACACGTATACCAGTCTAGGATAAAAAGATTTATCAGTGAAAGACGGATGGATCTGAATGATAGCACAATAGAAGAAAAGTGGCAAATGTATAAAGAAACACTCCTCAGTTGTACTGAAGAGGTCTGTGGTAGGAAACAAATTAAAGGAGATGGGGGAATGAGAATATCAAAACTAAGATCAAAGAAAGGAAAAATGCCTGGAATAAATACTTGCAAACAAAGAGACCAGAGAATAGGATAGAATACGTGAATAAAAGAACTATCGCCAAAGAGGAAGTTAGGAAAGCAAAACAGGAACAATGAGAAGAGTTTGGACAAAGACTTCAAGAAAGCTATCAAGGAAATAAAAAGCTGTTCTGGGGGCAATGAAGAGCATGAGAAAGACCAAAGCATGCCCAATACGACAAATTAAGAAAGCCAAAGGAGAAATAATGAAAGAAGACAGCGAAATCATGGAAACATGGAGAAAGCATTTTCACCAATTACATAATCCCTCCAGAACATATGAAACAAGGAGTAAAGGTCAAATAGCAAGAGTAACAAGTAATCCAGAGGAGACTGCTGAAGATGTAGATATATCAATGGAAGAAATCCAAACAGCTAAAAGAAAAGTGAAATTAGGAAAAGCCCCAGGAGCAGATCAAGTTTATCGAGAAATGATTAAAAGCCAAGGGAGAGAGGCAGACAAACTACTACATGCAATATGCCAACAAGCATGGAAGTCCAAACAGGTGCCAGACGACTGGAAAAAGGGAATGGTAGTATCAATACATAAGAAAGGATCAACAATGGAATGCTCAAACTATAGAGGATATCACGACTTAGTGTTCCAGTTCCAGGAAAAGTATATGCCAGGATACTGGAAATGAGATTAAGGAAAAGAGTAGAGGATCAGATTGAAGAGCATCAGAGTGGATTTAGACCAGAAAGAAGTGTAAAAGACCACATATTTACAATTAGACAAATAATAGAAAAGTTCCTTGAGAGAAACATTGACTTGCACCTGTGTTTTATTGACTTAGAAAAGGCATTTGACACTGTGAGGAGGGACGAAACATGGAATTCCTTAAAAGAACACAATGGAGAGCAAAATTTAATAGAAGCCATTAACAGTTTTTACGATCAACCAACATGTGCAGTGAGAGTAGCTGGAAACATATCTGCAGAATTTGATGTTGATATAGGAGTAAGACAGGGTTGTATCCTAAGTCCTCTTTTGTTTATCACATTTATGGATTCAGTCGTAAAGGCATCCTCAAAAATGAAGAAAATGAATGTAGGTATGTGGAAGCTCAAACCAGTAAATGTATCAATGCTTTCATTTGCCGATGATTTAGTTCTGTTTGGAAAATCAGAAAGTGACCTTCCGTCGAATATCAACACTATGAACAATGAACCAAATAAAAGAGGAATGAGAGTAAATGCAAAGAAAACCAAAACAATGCTAGTAATTAGGGAAGCTAAAACACAAAATCTTAAATTAGGCAGGAGAATTTAGAACAAGTTCAAAGCCACAATTACCTAGGAGTAATGATTAACTCAGAGGGAAAACTAAGAGAAGAAATCAGCCACAGAATCCAAAAAGGCAAGTGCAATATATAACCATCTAGGAAAGGCATTTGTAGGTAAGCAAGAATTGTCAACAAAAACCAAAATAGTATACAATACAGTTTATTGTTTTACTCTCCTCTATGACAGCGAAACATGGACCGTAGAGAATACAGTAGAGTACAGGCAGCTGAAATAAAATATCTAAGGAGAATAGTAGGGAAAACTAAAAGAGACAAAATCAGAAACACAACAATAAGAGATCAAACCAAAGAAAATGGCATAAAAACCAAGATAGAAATAAATCAATTGAGATGGTTTGAGCATGTAAACAGAATGAATGACAATAGAATAGCTAAATCAGTATACAGTGCTAAAGCCTAAGGTAAAAGACCAGAAGGCAGACCTCGGAGAAAGTGGGAAGAAGATATAAAAGAGGCATTGAATCATAGAAATTTAACTTTTTTGGAAGGAAACAAAATGCGAGGACAGGGTATCCCGGAGAAAGATCATCTCGGGCATCTGAACCCATACACCGAAAGGTAGAATGGGAACTGATAAAGAAAGAAAGAAAGAGTATACGTTGATTCACATGTTAAGATAGATAACGTTAAATGGTTGAAGTCAGCGTGTACTCTAACATTATGCAACGAATAACACTAGTAAAAAAACAGCTTGCGGAAAAGAGTTACCACCTATCTAGGAAATTGCACAATGCATCATGGGACTGATTGGCAGTAGGAGCTAAACGCTCCATTATCAGTACTATTCCTGCTCCACCAACAAGTCTCTTTGCCCTTTTGTAAAAAATCATGCTCATGAAAACTGTTGACTGTAATTGCAAACACGAACTCTCTTAACTCATTGCGGTATAAACCGGCCTTCCGCTTACTGCCTCCCAACATTTATGACGGCGAAAACCGGGGCCATGGGTAACACATTCTCATTCAACAATTAGATTGGCTTGTCAATTTTTTTTCCTTGATCGTATTTCGCTACTGTACTGCCTTTGTTTAAAACACACATTTCATCGTTCTGCTTCAGTAGTCTATGTTTTCTGCGTTTATTTTTTTCATTGATTTTGTCATGGTGGACTATAAAAATACTGACAAAGAGAGAGAAGAATCCTTTTCCTAACGCCACTCATCAGAAGCACACAGGAAGTTTAGAAAATGCAAGTACACCATGGATATTTTGTTGCCGGGAAATTTAATCTAGGTCAGCGTCTTCTGGTTGTGGAATCTACACACCAATGAGTGTCCATGAAATTCATCTTGTCCACCATATGCTGTGATCTCAGGATGAATTTAGAGGAAACAGCAAGATAGATGAACGACATTAAAGTAAAGAATCAAGTAGGACCCACCCCAAACAGTGTCCATGAGCACAGTTAAACCCACTGTCCTACAACGGACGGGTTCTGCTGGTAGGTCCTAATTTTCTCTTTCCCTCTTTTACTTAATCTTTTATCTTGCTGTTTCCTCTTCGTTCACCCTGAGATCACCGCATATGGTGGATTGTTACACTTAATGAATGAAACAAGTCCTACAACAACTTGCCAGAGCGATTTGTTTACCCTTTCAATGAATTCTTCAGTGAACTCTGGATTGTTACACTTAATGAATGAAACAAGTCCTACAACAACTTGCCAGAGCGATTTGTTTACCCTTTCAATGAATTCTTCAGTGAACTCACTGAAACTATCACTTGACCATTAAAACAGTAATTGCTACCAAAACCTCATGACATATCCACAGGTTGAAGGTTGTACAGCTATAGTTGCCCTGTCCAGAACTTAATTAAATGTGACAAAAACTGTGCGATAAGCAAGCCTAAGCTCAACAGCGAGTACATACTTCAATTTATTCATGAAAAACTCCTGGGCCGTATTGTTAAGCTTCAGCGCGGTCAGCATAACTTTCTTCATCTCATACCTGGTGATAGAGTGTAAGAAACAACGAGAACGATGAGTTATATAAGTTACCGGAAAATCAAGACAGATTAACAAAATTATAAGAAAGCGCATTTATATATATAAGTACTTACCTCAATGTCTCAACCAGCCAATCACAAGAATATGTAAACACAAAGCCCATATAATTGTTTAAATTTGCTCTTTGACATCAAAATTCTTAGAGTGGCACATTAAGTTTAATAACGTGTGATGAAATGAGACCCCAGCAATAATGGAAGATATTGAAACAACTGGAGTTCTCTCTGTTTCACATACTGCTGAAATTTTTTCAGGAAATAATGGCAACTAGGAGAACAAAGGTCAGAGGTCAGAGGGAAAAATTGTGCAGACTTTATGTTTTAAAAACATGAAAGTAGTGTGTGGGTTCGACATATAAAAGAAAGATATGTCGTTTATCAAAGTATTCTAGATGTATTGAATAGCCAGTATCTATATATTTAACCTTAAAAACTGATCCAGTTCTTTGCAGGATGTCAGCATATTGCACTTCTAATCTATTAGTAAAGGAGCATGTCGAAAGTGAAGGAAATGATATTAAAGTCCCATAGGAACAAAGACGAGACAAATACAAAGGAATAGACAAAAAAATCTTGGCCTCCATGGGAATTGAAAAGAAAATATGCCAGCTAAATTAGCTTGGTTGGTAGCACACAGTCTTTTCATGGTGAGGCGATGGTGCCGATGAAGGTCATGGGTTCAATCCCCATGGTTTCTGGCACCAATGATTCATGGTCACAGCGGTGACAGAAACCACACACTGAAAGTTAAAAAGTCGATGTGGGCTATATATGAGTTTATTTTAATAACCTAAAACGAACAAGAAATGTTACACCACGATTGGATCTGAGGTCTCGTTGAATTCGAGCTTGTTAAAATCAGGTTTACTGTATTTACAATCCCTAAATGAAAAATTCTAGGTTACTCACTTTAATGGACTAAGAAGTAGGCAGGAAATGTGTTAAAAACACAAAAAAATATTGCAAAGGAAGAGAAAAGAAACAAAACCCATATCTTACTTATTTGCCATCAGCTCTAAAATCTGCATCATAAATGTTCCCAATCCTTTTTTCTAGCTTCAGAACAAAGTTGAATCTCAGTAACTGTAGAAAAATGAGAAAAGACAAACAAACAAATATCAATTCTTTTTCCATTAAAACGCATACAGAAAATGATACCCAGATATATTGGGGGATTATGAAAGGAAATCATGAGTCTGAAAATAAGTGAATATCTCACAAACTTTTAAAAGCTTGACATTTCAGCATGAAAGAGTAACCAATACAATGCACCACATCCATCATACACAGTGATCTCAGTGAGAGGGGTGTATTGAGAGGAAACAGCAAAATAAATGATTATGTGAAAGTATGAAAGGAAAGAAGTAGGACTACGAGTGGAGCCCGCCAACCGCCCACTTAAAAAAGCCATCAAACATCAATGGAATTCATTTGCATAGAATAAGATAAAAAAGCTTTTCTTGATATTTTATTTCATTGAAATTGACCTCATGCACCATTATATGTGGTGATCTCATTAAAGCGGTGGTGGCACCTGAATTGGTGAGTTTGGGACCAAAATGTAGATTTTATGTTCTTTATATATTCGAGTAGAACGATCATTTATCTACAAGTTTATGGCTTGTATGATGTACAATTTTTTTTGTTACACAATATTTTGTAGGCGGGTAGGTAAAAAGTCAAAATTTTGACGTGAATTACCCTAACACTGACTGAGAAGATGGCACTGAAAACATGTATAACGGGCCAGCTATCGCTGCATGGTTTAAAGACGTGCCTCTCGCCGCGTTGGCTTAGCGCTGAGTGATGTAAGAGGTGGAGGTCAAGTGCAGGCGATGTGTTTGTAAACACGCGCACAAGTATAGGAAGAGGAATAAAACAAAAAACTGGTTATTATGTCTATTTTCATTATAATTCACATCTAAACCTAGATTTACAATCCTCTTCACAACAATGCCAGAGGCTGTCGAAAGAGTAACGGGGCTATTACAAGAAGGGCAATCCGTCTGAAATTTTTGTGTTATTTTCTTTTGATTTCTTTATTTGCATTTTTCTAGAAATATAGTCCCCCCCCCCAAAATTTTTTTATCTCCTCTGCCATTACCAAACAATTTGTATTATATTTTAAGCACACACGTTCCTCTCATCAACGTTAATAGAATGACGCCGTTTAAAAAAAAAAGTATCTTGTAAACTTTCTGTTTTGTAATAAAAATGCCATTTAGATATTGAATGGAAAAAAAAATCTGCACAGGTTTTGAGTGATTTTATTCATAATTAAGTGAGGAGATAGATTTTGAAAATTGGGTCAAAATCACACACACACACACACACACATATATATATATATATACTTAAATCAAAAATCTTAACTCAAAAGCAACAAAAATCACGTTTTGCATATAAAAACGATATATATGTTAAAAATAAATACAAAATATCTAAAAACCCGACGTCTCTTTAAATCTAAAAACCTGATGTCACTCTTTACATATTAAAAAGAAAAAACGATCTGCACAGGTCTTGAGTGATTTTATTCATAATGAAGTGAGGAGATAAATTTTGAAAATTAGGTCAAATCCAAGATGGTGGCGTTTCCTTGGCAACCAAGAACGCTACAAACTTTTCAACGATATAGGATGACTAAATTTTGACAGTTACTCATACATATATATATAAATCAAAACCCTAACTCAAAAGCAACAAAAAAAATCACTTCAGGCGAAAGAGTGAAAGGAAAGAGGGGCAGGACCAACCAGCAGAGCCCACTGTGGTATTGGCATAAACCATTCAAGAGAGGGTGTAGTCTCAAACAAAAAGCCGAATTCTATCCAGTGCATCCAATGCCAACACATTGTACATCTTTTTGACAATTTGTCCGCTACCAATCCAAAGCATAAGATAATCATATGGTGAACAATAATAACCATATAAAAGACAAAGTATTGAAGAACGTCATGAAACATCTACCTAATATCCAACACACACAAAGTCATGAAGATTTTGATTCCATTAATTGAAATTTACCCAGGCCAACATATGCACACAAAAAATTTACGTTGAAATTTACATCCACCATATCTCCGAATGAATTAAGAAGAAACAGCAAGGTAAAAAGATAAGCGAAAGAAAGGAAAGTAGTAAGACCCCCAGGTAGCACCTATCAACTACCCACCACATGCAGTAATCTCAGAGAAAAGCAAGATGAAAGGTAAGTGAAAAAGTAAAAGAAAAGAGTAGGACCTACCAGTGGCACCTGCCAACTAGCCACAATCGTGACGGTAATCAAGATGTAGCCTAGTCTTTGGCAAGCAAGAAGATTTGCTAGTTCAAGCACTCTTTCCAGAGCTCAAACATCGGATGTCCATGTATTATGAGAGAAGACACACACAATGACAAATATAAAATATGGAGCTAACAAACTTAAACCCAGAGCACAGTCATGTGAAAGATTTCTTACAATGACATGACCTAATATTAAACTCAATACTAACCAATACAGAACCTCTCGTCAAGTTCCATATCAAATCTGAAGTGAACAAATGCCAGAGGACGATCATCCTGATCTTTTGCTAAAAGATACCAGGCTTTGGATTCAGTCATCTCCTCTGTCTTCTCTCTGTCCTTCCAGCCCCATCCGCTCATTTCATAACTGTGGGGAAGCCATGAAAAGGTCATGATAAAATAAACATTGTTTTGCTACATTCTATGTATAGGTTTACATGATAGCTACCCAAATATTACCATGGTCCGTTCACCAAGGTATGATCACAATTTAGTTTGAATTTTCTCAGCTATTATGAAATACAGCATCCTGAATTTTTGTAAGGATTGGCGAGTTTGGGACCAACATGTACATTTTCTGTTTTTTTCACATTCAAGTCAAACAACCATTTATCTAAAAGTTTATGGCACAGACATGTCCACAAGACATACATATCCTTTATTACAGGATATTTTATAGCTACGGGTAAGGAGAAATTGTCAAATTTTGGGGTCAATTTCCTTAAAAACCCTTATTCTGTGACAGTAAACAGCCAATCTAGTATCACTGAATTTGTTTAGTAATCAACAACACACTTGTCAAAGTCAAGGTTCCAGAATAGTAGGCAAGAATGGAAAATTTGGTGTGTATTTTGAGGTGGGAGTGTGCTCTGTGGTACATGATTACCTAAAAATCATGTAACTACGAAAAGTCTAGGGCTGGCTATCAAGTCATGCGTCAGTATTTCTTTGTCTATGATTAATTACGACTCTGCTGAGCAACGACTAACGTAAGGGGCAGAAAGCAAAGTGTTTGTTTGTAAACATGCGCACACGATATAGGAAAAGTCAAGTAGAACAAAAAGCTGATCATTCTGAGGACTTCACAACAGTGCACACCTAAACCCTATATTTTCAATACTCTTTACATTAGAAACAATGTCAGAGTGCTGAAAGAGAAAGGCAGCTGTTCAAAGACCCATTTTGGAGTGTACTGTTTTGTGTTACATTGATGCTGCTGATAAGTAACCAAGGCAATTATAACGTCCATGTGTTGGATTATTACGGTAAACCACCCTTAGATGTTTGCACAACAAACTTAAAATCTGAGCTACGCTGAAAAAAACCCTGACGCAACACAAGAAAACTGTAGAAAACCAAAATCCATATGGCCTTGGGTAATCCGGAAACCTAGCTGATCGGGACAATTTTACAATCCACTGAGATTTCCCGATTAGAATGGTTTCATGGCATAAATACTAAAATCATGTGTGCTGACAGCAATACTTAAAAATTGAGTTAATCTGTCGTTATGAAGAGAAAAAGAAGAAAAATATTATCATTTTCAATAAAAGAAGATAGTTCTATAAAAATAATTGGAGCATGCAAAGCATTTTATAATCTTAATCTACTTATCTCGGCTGAATAGACAAAAACTCATATGAAATCAATGAGACAACTGTTTTGTGAGTGGGGGAAAAAAATTATGTTCAGTCCTCTAACTATTGTACCAATATTATAAGGCATTACCGATCAAACTTACAGACTTTTCATATTGGTCTTAGTTTAGTTCAAAAGCCCAATCCACCATCTTCTCATCGAGATCACCAACTCTTTTTGTTTCAAAAGTCACTGAAAGTCTGAAAATCAAAATGAGATTGACAGCATGCCTAAATAATGTGATGAAAATTGACTTTCAAGTAAGTTTATCTGACATTTTATGTAGACATATTTGAAACCACAGCTATTTCATAAGATCATTAGTGTTCTCTGTATCCAGACGTTTATGATATTTTAGCTAAAATTAAATATGTGAGTCAGCAAGAACAAAAACTTTGAACCCCATTTGGTGGGCTTGGCAGACAGGTATTGCTTCATGAAGACCCGCTCTTTGAATTTTACCATCGACTCGTCGATCGAAAGTTAACGGCCAGGGATAAAATATTCCAAAGATGTTGGAAGGATTACGTCAAGAAGGGGTTGGATTTTAAATAAAGGGTTGTATCCTTCATTTCCCTTTCTATCCGAAGCCTGTTGTTGAAATGTAAAAAGCCGATAAGTTGGTAACAATTTCTTGACATGACTTTTCCATAATCCGACTTGTTGAGCCAGAAGGTAGTGTCCCAATAATCCGGTGCAGAAGGCTTTACACACATTCCCATGGCCATTCGCAATCCAATAAACCCTTCTATTTAAATGGTGTCCATTGGAACCCAAGCTTTTTCCTTGAGTGTTCACTGTAAGTTGACTCTGCTTGATGTGATTCAGCGTGATCGGTTTGTTTCAGCGACAATGAGATCGAGAGCTTGATCAGGAAAGTAAAGTTTAAAATAGTCAACTGGAGAAAAATTGGTTGTGTTGACTTGCACACCACTAATTCGTCTATCAAATTCATTTGAAAATACAGCTTGAAATGTACTATGTTACATTTTTCCACTTGAAATCACCAGTGGTATCCATTCTTCTTCTTTTCCCCCACGCCCATTGCCACACCCACTAATATAGGCACCTGCATTGCTTACAGTTGACATACGACGAAATTCATGTTCGAATCCGAATGATCGGAGTCCGAGCCAGAACTACTAGATCTAGTATCATGCCAATCATCATCAAATTCGTCAGCTAGATCTACATCTGAATCATCTCTATAAGGATGGAGATTATCATCCTTATCAGGGCCTTGCTGATTCAAGGATTGAATCATCAAAAATATATTGCAAATCGACGTAAAGACAGTGAACAGTTAGTTCTAGTATCGTTTTCAACTATCGAAAGTGTAGGAAACGGAAGTGAAAACAGTTTAGATGGCTAAAGCACCGGTCATTGTACATCGACTCTAAATTCGACGGCCTTCAAAGTTGGCATGCACGGGTGACGAACGCTCTTTCGTCAAAACTGGCACCAAGAGGAAAATGGCACACAAAGTGTAAAGACAAAAAGAAACCCCTCGCACTGACACTATTATCCATGGAACGAAAATTGGAAATGTAAATGATTATAAATATCTAGGCACGGTTTTTGATGATAAATTAAAGTGGGACAAACATTATGAATCAGTTTGTAAGAAAGCTCAACAACATGTGTACTTTCTTAAAAAAATCAGTTACTTCTCTGTCAATAAGAATTATTTTATAAATCTTTCATTGAAAATGTATTGCAGTTCTCCACTGTTTACTGGTACCGGAACGCACTGTGTAAGAACAAAAATAAACTTCATAAGGTTATCATTTGTCTTCACGAATCATTAATGAGCGTCAACAGAGTTCAGTTTGAGACCAGCAAACAATGAAGAAGGCATCTGTGATCTTGGATGACAAAGATCATGCACTGTTTTGTAAATTTGAATGTTTGAAATCAGGAAGGCGATAACGAAGCCCATTGAGCAGAACAAATCGATATTGTTTCTCCTTCATTCCATCTGCCATCAGATTAATAAATAAAATTCAAGAGAAATGATAACTCTACATTATAAATATTTAAGCATGTGTTTCTCTAGCAGTGGTTCTTTATTATTTTCTTCTTTAGCTCTCTCTCTCTTTCTCCCGACATTACAATTTGTATCTCTCATGGATGTATTGTGTGAATACAACATATTTGTGTTATATGGTGCATCTGTCTTATGTGGCACTTAGTCATTTTTTAAATTTTCTTTCTTTTTAAAAATCTCCTTTTTTTTTTTAAATTTCAGTATTATTTTCTACTTTTAAATCTGTGTATGTGGACAGTGATTTTGGTCAATGGTAAACTTAACATTAGATTTTGTGCTTTGTGATTTTGTGTGGATATGAATAATTGCCCTTCAAGATTAAGTTTTTTTGAATTTGAGATCAAAACAATTTAAGTTTGCCAGAACTCACCCATTACGCTCAAATTTGCGAAAGACGGAAAAGGACTCAAAGGATCTTCCAACTGTAAAAATATACGAAAACAATCGTGAGACTGGTTTATGTCAACATAGGCAAATTTGGAGCTTATAGCACTACATTTTCTGTTATAAACATAAAGATGTGAAAATATTAGCAGCTGAAATGTTTTACAGCCTGTAGATATCAATAAACCCACATAACTTTTAAATCTGGCCATGACAATGAGAAAAGGAATGTGCACGGCAACACAAGTTCACAAGAAATTAACAGCCCTCTTACTTATATAATTATATATATCCGATTAATACAGTGTCTAGTTAATATGTTGCATAGTATTAATAGTAATTTCTTATGAAATAATTACATGCTGTATATGAACAGAATACTTCAAGGATGACGGTTAACGAGTTAACGAAGGAGCAACAATTTTATGAAGACATGTGAAATAGCAGTGAATGCTTCAATTGTAATTGAAAGTCCACCATACATGGTGATATCAAAGGTAAATTGAAAAATCAAAAACATTCTATTTTAATCATCTGCAATCGTGGATACAACGCACGATGCAAGTTGGGAATACAAATTTAAATATGATTTGCCAGCAGCAAAAAATACCTTATTTGCAGCATCAATTTTAGCCCACTGGGCAGACGCTTTGCCTTTTCCTGAAAAAAATTAAAGAAAGAAAAATGTTTCACCTGCAACAATGGCAACGAAATAGAAACTGTACACCGTCTAACCAGTATTCCACCCCTTTCATACACACTTTTACTTGATGCATAAAAATAAAGAATAAAAAACACAATAAATGCCCCATTAATAAAAATCAGGATTAACGAAGGGAATATAAGATTACAAGCAAAAAACAACACATCAATAAAACTGTTTCATAATCAATGACACAACCTGCTTTACCTCTTTCTTTTTAATTCTTTTTTCTTTGGCTTTCAGTGAAGTCTTTTTCTGAAAATGGATATAAATAAATATAATGAAATATGAAAGAAGGCATCTATAAAAGAAAAGATACAATGTAAGTATTATAAATGGTAGTCAGAAAAAGAAAATCAACAGTTACATTCAAATTTTGCAAAAAGAAAGAAACAGGCTGGGCTAAGAAAAATATGGTACAGAATACAAAGATATATCTCTGGCAAAGGAATTTGATATTAGTATTATTAGCCACATCCACAACTACGGTGATCTTGGGGAAGAACGATCACCATCCCTGAATGCTGACCCCCGACCCCCAGCCAGATCAAGGTCAGGTCCCCCGGGCAGCTCATCCCAATGAAAATCCCACTAGACCCCGCTACGGAAGTCCTCCGATCTCAGGGTTTTTGGTATGTTGTTAATCTTGCATGGACTGCCCTATAAACAGCCAACGGATTTCTTCCGTGCACAGCTACTTGTGATATGCACATAGGAACTTCTTAATATCATCCATCTTGAAGGGGGCTAAGTATTGATCCACCTACCAAGATCAGGGGGCAGGTGTTAATAAAAAAACTTGAGAGGGGATTCAAGGTGCTTGGCCCCCATGCAATAAGAGCAAGTGAAACAGAAGTCCTGCTCGTGTGTTTCGAAGGAGTCTCCTTATTATTACTCCTGTTTTACCATCACTGAATTTTGGAATGCTTTGCCATCATCTGTCAGGTCAGCAATCAGCATCAAAATCTTTAAAAAATGTATAAAAACTTATCTCTTGACAAAATATCTACAGTATAATATATGTATATATTTTTCTCATTGACCTTGTATATTTAAGTAATGCTATTGTTTCATCTTGTATACTTTTTAATGTTTGGATTTTGAATGGAATATTGACTAGTGTACACGTCCTGAGAGTGAGGCCCGACAATTGTAAAGTGTCTTGAGGTTTCAACAAAAGGCGTTCTATACAAATAAAGCTACTATTATTATCATTATTATACACTGTCATGCCTATGATCAGTGGTGCTAATCTGGGAATAATAATAGCGAGGCCAAAAACACTTCGTGACATACTTGTAAAACAGTGAGGAGAGTATACATCTAGTTTGAGCTGGGTTTATATTTGTATTTGGTATGAAATGTTGGTAGTATTAAAGTGTGATTATCCCCTTCCTTTGGCAAAGGAAGTTAATATATTTTTTGTGTGTATATTTTATGTTCCCAGGGCACTCCTTCAGAATTTATGTCCCGTTTGACCCGGAATTAAATGTAACTAAAAAAATTGCCTAGGTGGTTTTTAATTCTTCTGTCAAATAGTGCAGATATTTTTTAATAAGGATAATTTTATTGATCTTATGGCTTTTATTCAGAGGGGGAGACCCCTGGAAACCTCTCTTCTTTGTTTTTCAGTTTAGGTTCTCACACAATCAGGGGGCAGACCCCCCCCCATTTTCACACCATTCCCATTAAAAAATTTGGCGAGGAAATATATTACTTTCTTGTCAACCATTCCTTGTGTCACCGGGACATCAAATGTTAAACAGTACCTGTTCCCAGTATGTTCAGATCGTCAAAACCAAGCCTACCCAATCCATCTCAAGACAGAAATTGATGTACTGTCATATATGTCAGGTAGTCCTGACTAATAATTGATAAAATTGAAAACAATAATCAGTAATAGTAATAGCGGTTGCCTTGCAATAAAAATCAGAAATGACCACTAGTAAAAATAGAAAATAACATTACAAATACCCAGATCTAACTAGAACCAAGTGTGCACTTGACAATGACATGCAATAGTCATGATATCCAGATCTATTCTAGATTTGAAGTGACAATTTGCAATAATGACGAATACCTGAGAGAGAAAGAATGCTATCCGTCCTTAGTATCGGATGTATTGCCAAGAAAGATAGAAAGAGAGAGACACATGTACACATACGTCTGAGACAGAGACAGAGGAGAGAGGAGAGGGGGGAGAGAGAGAGAGAGAGAGAGAGAGAGAGAGAGAGAGAGAGAGAGAGAGAGAGAGAGAGAGAGAGAGAGAGAGAGAGAGAGAGAGATCTGTATATGGCAGGTTTCACAAAAATGGGACCCAATGATAACTTGAATTCTTCAATTAATCTTTCTCAAAGTCTAATTGATGAATCTTTTTAATATTTGGTCCATGTATAGCTTTGACATCGCAGATATAAAAAACATAATATTGTGAAATTTGCTTTCAATTTGTGTGTTTTGTGAATATTTTTTGGGTGCGAACGTCAGCAATTGAGACTGATGGCATTTCCTCTTTTAATAAGTCCTTTTTCACCTTAAGGTAGGTGAGGTCAACGAGCTTTATTGTTAAAGAAAATTTGGCGAGTTCTAATTTAAAAAATCTTTTGCAGTGATTACGTGAGGCAGGTTTCAGATTTTCATTATTATGTAACAATTGTGGTCTACAAATGAACACACAGTAAAAGCTGAAAAAAGAATAGTTGAAAAGTATGTAGAAGCGCCGTTTTATGATCTGGAGTGAAAGAAAACGTATTCCTACGGCCATATATCCTGTAAAAGATGAAAAAAATCATAGGTAACTCTAAATGAGAGTGAGAATACCATGAGAGCACTATCAGTCTGCGTAACCTTACGGTCGGACAAAAGCGTTTCTTCTCGATCTGGGATCTAATAACGATAATATCGCGTCGAGCTATTTTCTCGTAGTTCATCTTGTGTAAGACTATTGAGAAATAATGAAATTTTAATTTTTAAATTGTCTGGTCGACTTTGTGGAATATTTTGTCCTTGGATGTCCTCTTACGGCCACTGCTGACGTCCGCACAAAAATGTAGACTGTGATCAAGTTAGATTCGGTTGCATTAGCAAAACCTGCTTCGGCTTATCATGAGTGAAACTTATGTAAAGAAGTCCGGCAATCAACAGGCTTTCATGATTTATTACTTTCTAATAAATAAAGACAAGATAATTGGCAATACGGGAGGTTTAGAAGTCCATTACAACGATAGTGACTACGTCTCCACTTTGCACAGTCTTCTTCGCATAACAATACAATATTACTAAAAACGCATTTAAACGAGAGAGAGAAAAATAATACTAATAGCACAGGTTCAAGTAGAGTTCAAGATTTGTCAACCACCGTTCCCATCTCGTCCCGTATTCCGAAAGCAATTATCGATCGATAAAGACACAAGTTTGTACTAGTCTAGTGCGGCGCTCTATGTGACTGTAGATAGTTGGAGAGGGGATGATGATGGGAGGGAGGAGGGGGCACGTACGGGAGAAAAAAGAACCATTGTCATTAAAAGCGTTCTTTACGGTGAGAGTTTTGTTGCTGGTGCATTTTTCTCTCTCTCTCCATCTCTCTATCGGCAAATATCGGCCTATATACGTATCGCATCCTCACTCGTTATATAAGTCGTGAAGTTTACCGTACTGGTTTCAGCAGAATGGTACACACGATAAACCCGTAACACGTAATAAGGATAGTATAAAGGCGTACAATCACAAAATTTTACAAAAACGGGACAAAAAGCATCGGTTTTCATCCATCCACACGATCCGGAACGCGCGAGTCATCTGATCAACGGTAAAGCACCGGCCGTGGACTCCACGCCAAGATGTCTGGAAACAAACACAGACTTCACATGTTATTGAGAACTAGGAAAAGTCAGGGAACTCTCCAAACCAGATGCCCAAGCGTTACGTCATTACGGTCGACGGACGCGTGCAGTTAGCATAACATTACGTCACTGGCATTGGACCTAGAATTTTCAGTTCTGCCCCTTGACTGAAAAACATGACTTTTAAAAGCTAATGTACTTGTCTCACAGTCCTTTGCTATCTCTTAAAGTCATATATCTGGAATCTTCATGTTCTAAGCTTTAACATGGTATATAACACTTGTAAGAAATATAGTATGTACATTTTCACAAAAGAGGGAAATGGGGATGGACCATTTTGTGAAACCTGTCATATATATATCAAATCACGCAAGTCACATCTAGTATCTAGATCTAACAGTCACGGTCAATCGTTCCCATCCACCATATTCATCTGTAATTTGTCACATCAAGGGAAAAATAGTGAAAATGTCAAATAATAACAAAATAAAATCATCATTAGAATAGATCTACCATACATCTAGGCTCTAGATCTAGGTTTAAATTCAACTGGGGTCATGCTCAGGTGCATCATGAATGAGGGACACAAGCTCTAGGCGTCTGGACAGCTCCTTTCACCATTAAAATCAATGACAGATAGTAGCAAAGTCTATCCGTCATACTTGCGAATGGCGCCAGTGGCCATCTAGATCTGGATTTTGTAGAACTAGATCTAGATCTAGATTCTAGACTACAGAACAAGTAAAAACTATACACATCTCTATGATGTAGCAGTTTGCAGGGTGGTGCAGGGGGTCTACCCCCTGATTATGTGAGAACCTAAACTGAAAAACAAAGAAGAGAGGTTTCATGGGTCTCCCCTCTGAATAAAAGCCATAAGATCAATAAAATTATACTGTAACATGTAAGTAAAAAAGGCGGGATGCAATCACATACAACAATGTGGATCACATCTAGAGATCGATCAAGACCAAAAATCTTTAAAAAACTACAAACCCCATGACGACCGCGATCAGAGAACTGCACTGACGACAAATTGTTTCCAGCAACGAGTAGATCTAAGAAGATAAGAATGAGTTCTCTGTAAAAACGGTCTAAAGATTTGTCTTTCTTTTGACCTATCCTTATAATTCTTTATGAAATGTTTGTCTTTCGCCTGGAGTGAGAAGCAAGAGGACAAAACATGAGACACTGAGAAGAGTTTAATTAGATGCCAGTTGGGTTTGCGTCAAACGGCCAAATTGAAGTTAGGCCCAGATTTTTAAGGTTTTAAACACTATTCAACGTTCAGATTTTAAAAAAAATCAATCCATTTGAAAAATAAAATTCAGTTAAAAATGGGAATTTTAGAATTATTCCAAGTTTTCATTATCAATTTTAAAAAGCAAGCCACTGACGAATATAATGATGAGAAGCAAAAGTTCATCCTCATTTCTTTTCGAGGGCATCACACTGTACTTGGCCTATTACAATGACAAAAGAAATAGTACTGCAGTAGGCCGGTAACTAGTAGAGAGAAAATACGATATTGAATATGAAGGCCTAATAGGTAGATCAGAGACAGCTACAAAGACAAATAAGTTTCGGGCAAAACTGCCCTTCCCCAGTCACACATTAACGATAAAAGAATCGTTATTGTGTGACTGAGGAAGGCGGTTTTGTCTGAAACTTATCTGTCTTTGTAACTGTCTCTGTTCTACCTATTAGGCCTTCATATTCAATTTCGTATTGTATCGTATTCCTTCTCATAAACGTTTTGATAAGAAAAGATGAAAGAGAGACCGTCAATCATAATCTCATATTTTAATCTAAGTAAACTGTAGTATATTTTCATGGAAATCACGAGGTTTTACTTGTTGTTGGGGTGTTTTGGGGAGTTGTTTTGGAAGAAGCAATTTCATTAAACACTGTTATGATTCCCCTTTCATTTCATTCATATAACGATTCCTTGAAAGTTTTTATTTCCTTAATATTTTGGCTGAAAATAAGCCAATGAGACAAACCTTTGGCCGCGCGCTTGAAACGCGAAAGCGCAAAAACTAAAACTGGTAAAACTGCTAGATACCGGCGCACTACATAATGATGGGTTGAAAACGAAAGTAATATTTTTTGGAATCAGGGCCTGAGGAACATTTAAGAAACAAGACCCTTGTGTGGAGGCTCAAATACAGATTTTTCTTTTGTTTCTGGCCAAACATTCATAACATAGATCTTGTGTCTTGTTTAATACATTTAAAACTTCCTGCTTTTAGAAAACATTTGATTTCAAGAAAGATTTAGATTCTATAAATAATGGCTGAGCATCAACAACGTGAGAAAACGACTTCGACCGAGAAAGAAAGATTGAAAACAAACATGCTAAATAAGCTAGTCCACACAGATGCCCATTTTAAACATCAACAAATAGGAGAACCGGATTTAGACATCGAGGAAAAACGTACAATTGCTAGCAGTCTTCTAGAAAAAAGTGGTGCTTTGTTTTTAGAGCGATTTTCAAACTATTTAACTGTGGAAGATACAGCCTGCTTCTCTGATCATAGAGAGGATTATCAAATTACATTTTATATAGATTTAATAAAGAAACAGTCTAACGTGAATAAAAGTCAAAATATGATTAAGAATAGAAGATATCAAGCCTTACAAGAAATGATAAAGGAAGGGAATATTTCTCAGATAAGGAAATGCAAAGACGAGACCCTCTACTGTTTGACCAAATGGTGTGTGTTTTTTTTTATGAATTTCATTCATCAGATTGAGTTAGGGCATTATGAAAGAATAAGAATTTTGTACTCCAACTTTTTAATTTTAATGTACAGCAAAATTTGGTATACTCTGTTTGGACCACAAAATTAGTATATTATGGCCACGGTTTCAAAGTCATTTGATTGGTGCCTTACTAAAAAGGGAATTATCTCCCCTTATTACGCAATCAAAATAATGCAACCCGTTGTGAGTTGGATCTATACAGGTAGCTTGTTTTGTTTTTGTAGAGAAAAGAGACAGACAGACAATTTTATAACTAAAAGAGGTCTTGCCATTGCGAGGAATGGGGCCTTGTCATACACAACAATAAGTACCCGGTTATGGGCATTTCAGAAAATGAGGGAAGACACACGGGGTCAAAGTGTGAACATCTGGTTTAGTTTGCAAAGCGAAAAGTACCGACCAAGATCACTGTGCGAACGTTACAACACCCATACCACTCGCTCATGATATACCTTCAAAGGGTTCAAGAAAGCAAAAGTAGGCCTATTGACATTGAACTTTTAGTTATAATGAGATTATCCAGTTCTTGCTTTTATTGGAAAGAAAGTATGTTGTAAAAAAAAGTTTTTTTAAAGAATTAATTCTCTGAAAATGGTCTATTGCCTCCAAAAAGTATGTTAAGAGTACATAGTGGACCAGGGGATTTATGAAGAAAAACAACTTTGGGAACTGGAAAACGTTATACACCGAGGTTTCACTGTATTTATTATAATACATTATATTATTATATTTGTCATGTATGGAATGAATACACAGTCTACCGTCGTAAATCAGACATTTACTGTCTATTCTGACACAATTGTTGGGAACAAAGTAAATCTCTCTTTGTTCCATAGAGATCCGACCATTCACTATTCCAACTCTGACACTCATTTTTGGCAACAAACAAGTAATTTGTAGCTCATTGTCCGTTTAACAGACACTCTATGCGCCCAAGAGATTTCAGAGCAATCGGGGACTTGTAAACATCTATGAACATGGCCGCAGGTGTCAAATTTTGTGCCCTTGACTCATAACAAACGGTCTATGACAAAAGCAATGTCACTCGTGTGAACTCAATCATTGGTGTTCTCTTTTCACACCTTTCATTTTTAGAGATGCCCAAGGCAGTCAGAAATTCTAGCCTATACGTAATGCAGGTCTCTCGGTCTGTCTGTTACTCTCTCTCCCTCCTTCCCTCCACACCCCCTCTCTCTCTGTCTTTCCATCCCCCTCTCTCTCTCTCTGTTTTTCTGTTTCTCTTTCTCGCTCTCTATCTTTCTCGCTCTGTCTGTCTGTCTCTCTCTGTCTGTCTGTCTCTCTCTCTCTCTCTCTCTCTCTCTCTCTCTCTCTTCTGTCTGCTCTGTGTGTGTGTGTCTCTGTCTCTCTCTCCCTTCTTCATCTCTTTCTCTGAGTCTCTCTCTCTCTTTTTGTGTCTTTCTCATTCTCTCTCTGTCTTGGTCTGTCTCTCTATGCAAAAAGTAGAAACCTATGATGAGTATGTTGAAATGTCGCTATTACACACTATCTGTAGGGTTTTGCTCCCGCAAAATGCATGTTCGTTAATTGGACAAACTGTCTAATCCGATTTGTTTTTTATAGCGACAGACAGTGGCCGATTAACGGCGATAGACTGTAGTAGTCCTCAGTTCATACATCATTGTTTAAATAATGATATTTTGTATGGTTGTATAATATATATTTACAAAAGTTATAGGCCTAATATGTTACACATTTATTATAATGTTTTAAAATTAACCTATTATGATAATAGTACTGTGAAATTAGTTTTAAAACTGTTTGTGTGAAATTGTCTCAATATGTAGGGCTATGTTATCATTCATCCCTGTCCTGTTTTATAGCTTCCCATTGAACTGGCATGTACCAGGTAGTGTTCTCAAAAGATACTTCATATTTTATTGTCTTTTAAGGTTCATGTTTTTATTTTTTATATTTATTTCAACTTTCTTTTTCTTCATACATTTGGCAGGGAGGGCACAGACAAAATCATTTCTCACAGCTTTTGAAATTAGGATGTCTTAGATTTTATGTTTATCAGGTTATGTGTTATCAATTATTTTCAACTTATCAAAACCGCCAAGGCTTTCCTTTCATAAAGATGATTGAAAGTTATATTTTTTGCTGGCTTATTTTACATGATTTACGTCGAGAGGACTCGTAAGAGGATAGTCGTTCAGTCAAAAATATCTCTGCTTTTATATGTTAACTTAATATAAAATGTGATATAAATAACTTGAGATGAGAAAAAGTGAAAAATGTGTTACTAATATTCTTGAATACTTTAACAATTGTTAGTTAATGTGACATGTACATAAATGACATTTAACGGTAAACAGGACAAATCAGACATATGTACTTTTCTCAGAAATAGAGCTTTAATTTCACATTTTTTCACAAAAACCCTGCACATCCATCATGCATTCTTCATAAAATGCGATTTATATAGATAATATGAAACCAGTACAACATTCTCTTCCTTTAGGTAAAAAATTCATCTTTCCAGTGCTTTCAGCCAATACAGAGCTTAGAAATACATTTTTACCTTTGAAATTATCCAACATAATTGAATTAAAAAGAGATTTTGTATATTGCAGAAGTCAATATTACGGAAATTGTAAGAAAAATAAAAAAGCTGAAGAAAAACTCAGTTTTGATATTTATTTGTCATAGAAGTGATTATAAGTCATCTATTGACTTGTCATCTGATCAATCTGACTCACGCAAGATTTGTATTATTCAAGCCACATGAATTTTCTTTAGAAGTGGAATGATGAAAATTTTTAATACATCAAATAATGTTACATTACTCCCATATATTCCCTTTAAAAACAAAACAAAAGAGAACACAAAAGTAAAAAATATCGAATGAATCATCAAACATGTTCATGGTGTTTTGGGTAATAAAACTTAGCAAAAAAAGTAAAGATTCAAAATTTTAATAACTGCCAAGGATAATGTTTGCCTCTGATTAACATTCGCACAGTTGGGCTGTGGGTGTGGCCAACATTGGTCATTTGATGTGTTCTGATTGGCTGAGAATGCATGTATCCTATTTTATGAAAAATAATCATTGCTGTATATCATGCTTTGTGATGAAACGTTGAATTGTCATGCTGAAATGAAGAAGATAGAATGCTTTTGTGAAACAAGGAAACTGTTTATCAGTAGAGATTTCAAAATGAAATATCACACAAGGGGCATTCATTAACTCATATTTTTTAAAAGCATGTTACTCACTGGCTGATACCAAGTACTATTATTAGACCGGGTTAGTATTCAATACATAGGTTACGCAGGTAGATCGTAAATGGTACTTTTCAATTTTTAATAAAAACCGGTTCAAAATGGCGGCTTAGGCAAATAAAATTTCTACTCAAAAACGGGGAAACAAAAGAAATTTCAATAAATAAATGGCACTTCTAGTAGAAAACTTCCTGAAATAAAAAAATTTCTTGAGATTTAGAATCTACAAAAAATATGGTTACTCTTAGTTGTTTGGCAACAGAGACTTCGGCGAACAAAGAATGATCAACTCAGAATTATATATATAGATTTTGGTCTATATCGCATTTTGTAATGGAACCTTTCATGCATGACGTGAATCAATATATCTCACACAACAATGTTTTGAATTGATGTAAGCTTCCATCATGAAAGTAAAAGGATATTTCTTCTCGCTGTTACCACCCATAAAGTTGAAGATTGTAATATAACCCGGTCTCTACAAAGTGGAGTGGAATAGGTGAAAATACATCGTCCCCTGGACAAGATGATTATAGTCTGTCATGGATTATCCTCCCCAGCTGATGCTGTTACCCATTTGCACCTGTCGAGTGGGAAAATATGAGTTAAGTGTCTTTTCCAAGGAAAACCATGATTACCATTACCACAGTTAGTTGACATAAACTCAGTCTACTCAAAATCTTCAACTGAACCCAATGGATGGCTGGTAACAGCTTTAATTGTTGGTAAAAAGGTTAAAAGTGCTGCCCCCAATATTATCTATAGAGACCGAAAGAGTAAAGTATTTGTCTCTTTCTTTTTCTTATTTTCTGTAGATTGGGCAACATGAGACTGAGGAAGAGAAGCAAGCTCGAGAGGTTAACAAAACTGACATGAGGTTTTCGTCTATCCTTCTAAGATATATGGACATTCAAGAAACAAAAGATTGTTATGACAAGTTAAAGGACAGAGAGGTAATTTCTTTAAAGCTCATTTTGAGTTTTGAAACCAAGAACTTCTTATCTTGTGACCTTAACAATGACAACCATCTACAGGCAAGTCTTGCCCACAAGACTAGTAGCAGTATGCAAGCAGAAATCCAGGTCTATAAAGATATGCTAAGCCAGTTTCCCTTGCCTTAAACTTTACAGCCATATTATCATTATGCTTGCAAAGTTCTATGGCCAGATCAGTCTTTTTATAAAGATCCTTTCCTTTCACTCGCTGTATGCACAGGAAACGAATAGAGAACAGAGGAGACAGGTAGAGCAACATTGCATTCAATGAGATTGTCTCTACTAAACTAAGAAGACAGTCATTGAACATGACTTCCTAGTCTTAAACAAGTACCTAATAGAAATTCTGTTGATTTGCGTACAAACTAAAATGGCTTACAGATCTACGTGTTATCTCATCTAAGCAAACAGACAAGCTACCATCTGGGATGAAATTGTCAGCCATCATATTAGGGTTTGTCTAGATGGAACCTTTCATCCTTTGACATTCAATCAAATAATTCCATTTTTCAACAAAATTTCTTTCAAACTTAAATTTTTCATTTCGATCAGATCAGATTTGTGTTTTATTATTAAGTTTTGTTTTTATGAATTTTTTGAAAATAGCATATGACTTAATATGAGAACACGTGTACAAAAAAATCAATTTTTTCCAAAACTATAATACATTATACATATAAAAAAAAGTATCTGTCTTTGTTTTGTTTTCAAATTCCTAACATAAAGATTTAAGAAATAAAAAAGTAGATAGGAAATATTTGTTTTTTTTCTCTCTTAAACCTAAGAAAAGTAGGATAATACTTTGAAACATCATAAAACTTTGAGAGCCAACTTAATTTCACAATCTCATTTGAAATGGTCCTTTTGATAATAGGTGCTGTTCCATACGATCTAAGGCAATAGATCAAATAAGTTTTGTTTTGGATAGCGTTTATTGTGACTAATCCACTTACTAGATAATATTTCTGACTGTCAGATATATTGAACTTTAAGAGTATAAAATTTTAGATTTTGTGCATAGTCCAAGGGTTTGGAATGGTTATTTGATCGTACTTTTTGAAATTGTATAACCATTGTCTTTTTTTCTGATTCATTTTTTTTTTTAGATGCTCTCTGAAGTCCGCTCGACTTAGTTCACTTACTATTATTATATTTTAGTCAGTTTTGTTTATTTGTTTTTAAATTGTATGTTGTCTTTTTATTATGCTTTTATCCTTTTAAAGATGTTTATTAATGCAACATTAATCAGAACAGTATAACAATAACAAGATCAACCACAAGATAAATAGAGCTACCATAACAAAATTTGTTGTTTCTAACTTTTGATCAGTCAGTCAATCACTATCTTGACAGATGTGCTGCCTTTGATTGCCTTATGATGGAAACTGCCTCTCGATAGTCTGTCAGCATCTGCTATCGGGATTTCTTTCAGCTGTCTCAAAGGCCCTGCCTCTAGCTTTGTTTCCGGTTGCTCTCCCTTCTAATATTGCCCTCCTAAACTCATGCTTCTGAGGAGTCCAAAATACCTAAGCTTCTGTTTTCTTTCAAATTTCCCGTATGATATATATAAGTTCTTCTGGGATGGATTTATCCATTCTGTGCTCAGTTTAAGAACTTCTTAATATCCTGCAATAGCATTTCAGTTAAAATCAAATGCTTTAATTGCGCTTATCTATCTCTTCTTCATTTTCCGTGCTTCGCATCCAGTATGTTGCAGTTGGAAGTGCTGTACACATGTTCTTAAGATTTTCAACTTTTAGTAAGTTTAATGTTATCCTATGTTGATTTATTCTAAGCGATTTATAACTGGCTGCTTTTTCACCTCCATTCTGTCATTATTTTGTCACTATGCTGTGGGGACTCGGTAACCCAGAGGCAAGGTGATGGGTTCAAGCCTGGCCAACAGTTGAAACCTTTTCTTTGGTGTTTTCATGTAAAATCTAACCCCTCCCCCCTCCCCCCCCCCCCCCTTCCCGGTCTAGGTAAGTGGGTTGACACCTAGTCCCATTGGAAACGGATCCAAAAAAGGAGGTCCTGTATGTAGATCACAACACTCTGTCTGTGTACATTAAAGATCCCTTGGCTGTGTACAGGGCAGTTTGAATAAAATTAAAGATCCTACCAAAAGTCCTGAGATCACCTTAGTTGTGGATGTTGGTAAATTAAATCAAATCAAAAGTCACTATGCTTGACAGATGTTGTAAAAATTGACGTTTTCCACAGTTGCTCCATTTATTTTAACTCAGAGCTGTTACTGACATGTATTGGGTCCCGTCAACGGGCTATTCACCGCCAAACCCATTGACTTTCCTTTCTTTTATCTTCTTCTTCTCAATACCTTTCACTTTTAGTATCAGCATTTGTCACACATGTAGTCAAATTATTTACATGGAAACATGACATAAAATTATTATCAGTTTGTGAGTCCTTTGCCGGATGTCGAAAGTAGACAGACAGCTCTAGAAGTTAGTAGTCAGTAATTTCACCCTAAGAAACAAAAACTTCCTGTCAACTCAAGTAATAGATCCAAATCTTGTAGTGAATCTGACCATGAATCATCAGATACTAATCTTTATATTCCTGAATCAGCCAAAATGAAGCCAAAGATAAATGGCTAAATTTAAATATACCACTGAAATAATTGATGGAAGATATGCTGTTTCGTGGGGAAAAATATTATTTTTCCTTTTCAAGAATAAATTCAATTTTACAAGAGAAACTATCGACATCATCTGGAATATATTTTTTTCTGAAGAGAATGCTTTTGAATGATATATTTACCTCGAATTACAGTAAATTTTAAAAATTATCTACCAAAATGCCAAGCATTTCTCAATCACCTGGACCCAGAGTGCCTAGCAGTGAGTGAGTTAAGATCAAATATCCCTGCTACTTTGTCCAATGTCATAACTTTTTTTCTTCTTTGCTTACTCTTGTGATAACTTACAGAAAGAGATTACATTTGACACGTGTCCCTTTTTTGTCTTTCAGGAAGGACAGGAAGAGGAAGAAGAAGATAGTGATGAAGAGGATGAAGGCAATGAAGGTATGCATATTGGAACAATGGAAGAATAATGTTTCTTAAGATTGTAAAAGATTTTAATCAATAATTATCGATCTTTTTTTTGTTCATGAAAACAAAGTGCTCACAATGTTTTTTCCCATGAAATCTTGTTTTGCTGTCTTTTTTGGCAGTTAAAAATGGCCCAGAATTATTTCAGCTTATGGTCCAATGGCCATTTTTTCTCCTCTTCTTTTTTTACTTTTTGCTCTCTGGTTAGAGTAGGGATAGGGTTGGGTGGGATTATGGAGTGGTTGGGGTAAAGGAGCTGTGGTAAATCATTATTTTCCATGTACATCTATTCATACGCTGCTTGCATCAGACTCTTTTCATGAACACTATTAATATAATGAATTAGATTTATGTCTATTTTGTGTCTTGTTGTGGCAGGCACTATGGCTTGGACTTACTTCTTCCTTTTCATTCTTTCACATACATCTTGCTGTCTTCTCTTAATTCACACCTTGAAATCTCTGCATATGATGGACTGGGAAAATTCCATTCAAGTCCATAATCTATTGGTATCATTTAGAAAATAGATAAGTTTCTTTCGTTTTCTACTCCTTATCCTCCTTGTTAAGAACAGATACTGTTTTTATGCTAGAATTTGAACAATTCCATTCCGATATTTTGGAATAGCCCTTCTAGCTCTTATCTCAACCCATAGCTATAGGGTTTCTAGTTTTTGACGGATCATCACCATCTATCTAATCTGTGATTCAGTCGAGGGTAATAGATTCTATGAGGATCAACAGTTTGTTCTTCTTTAGATTTTGCTATCGATAGAAAGGAATAAAGAGTAACGTGTTTCTCGTTGAGTTCCATAATAATATGCTCAACGATTATAAGAACATGTTTAATGATATCAGAACATTTTGTCAATTGCCAAACTTCTTTCTTTTCAATTGAATTTGATAAAAAGAAATCCACATCACTTATAAGAATGCTTAGCACCTGATAGGTGAAATTTTAGCTGTATCCTCATATGTATGGCAATTCACTCCTCTTTGACCCAAGACACGTATAACGCTTATGGTTTGACATGTTTTACATACAGAGGGGAAATGAGCTAGGTAAAGTGCAGGTTGCTGATTATTTCATACATTGCTGGGTTAACTGCTACTGGCTATGCAACACGCTCACATGGGCAGATCAAGGAGAGAAAAACAAAGACATCTCCTGTCTTGGTGATGAGTGGGAATCATTTTATCGAATGTTGATGGACTGTGTCTTGACCTTAGGCAGAGTTTTAGGGACTGTGCCATTTGACAGGAGGAGTAAGAAAGAAGGCTGTATTTGATTTTGTACTTTGTATGTTTGAGCAAACTGCAAATTAAGACCATCCTTTTTTTTTTTTTTTTCTGTGTGCATTTATCATTCTGCTTAGATCAGCTTTCAGAACACAATTTAAAAGAATGATAAATCAGAAATGATTCACACTCATCTATTCTATCCCTGAGACGAGTCAATACAAAGTTGAGAGGTTACAGTGTACATATGATATTGGTTCAGTGTAAGCCGAAGACATGGGATATAAGAACACTTAAGTTTGAAGAATCTTTGAAAAAGTTAGACCTTTTGGGTGAAAAAAATGTAAAGGAAACAAGTTCACTTCAGATGATGCTGTTTGTCCGGAAAATCTGTGAATTCGACAAATGTGTGTTTGGCTGATGCCTGTTGCACTGTGTAAATCAAAATTATGGAAAGTTTATCTTTTTTTTTGTTGTATTTTTCCTATTTGAAAAGCTGAAGTCGAATCAAAGGCTGAGGAGGAGGCACAGGATAAAATCTCACTTCAAGAGCAAGGTCAGCTAAGAAGTGAATTTTTACGCATAATGCAGGAAAGGTTTTTGGCTGGTGAGGATAAGGAGTTTGATTACAGGTGAGTTTTATTGACAGCTACACAGGTATGTTTATCTGTTCTCCAAAATTCTATATTTTTATCTTTCCTGTGAAGTTCTATATCTTTATCTTTCATAGAAAGTTACACATCTTTAGCTGTTAATGTCATGTAAATTTTCGCATCATTATCTTTTTCGATGAAGTTTTATACACTCAGTAATTCTTGTGAAGTTTTCAATCTTTTGCCTTTCCAAAATTTTGGTTTAAAACTTTTCTTTTTATCATGAATGGTTGTTAGAGTTTCTGGTGTTGCTTATGCTTAGACTGCTGGATGGGATCGTGAGGTTTTCGGTTTGAATTCTAGTAGTACAAGGTCTTTTCCACTCAATCTAGGTGCAGATGGATACAAGCATTAGTAGGGGATTAAAATCTATGACAGATGATACTCCAATCTAGGAAGCGATATTTTTATTAATATTTTCCACTTCAAGCTATATGAACAGAAGTAAGCTCCGATTCAATGAGTCATGAAAGCCATAAAGAATTTCACTTTTTATTTATTTAAGGGGTGGGGGTGGGGTCCTGAGCATGTTTTTTTAATTTACTTGATATAGACAATTTTAACCACTGCCATCGTACTCGGCATGTCTAAATTAGCTGATAAAGATATTAAAATTATTTTTTTTATCTTATGGTTGCCATGGGAACGTCACCATTTTGAATTTTCATTGCGAAAATAACAACTTCATTTCAAATAAGCTTGATCAGTTATGAACAAATTTGGCTATAACTTTGCACACACTTTATTTGGTTCATTATCTAACCACATACAGTAGCTGTTTTGGATAAATAAACCGTTTTGATTTTATGAATTTTTTGAAAATGCATATAATTATTTATAATAAGCAACCTTTCCAATTGTTGGCAAATTTAATCACAAAAAATTCGTTTTGCAAAGATTTGGAGAGATCGAAAATCGCTACTGGGTGAAACAAATTTTTGCGTTATAGATGTTATATACCCAACTTGGGGGCAATCGGACAATAAATAAAAAAAGTAGATTACATATTACTGTCAAAAAGTAACATTTTGAGAAAATCGCATTTTTAACAATTTTTTTCCGTTATTTTAAATTTTGTTCACATGTAAACCTATAAAAGGATAATATAATAATTTGAAATATCATACAATCTACTGAGACTATCAAATACTTCATGACGAC
>JAXRKP010000904.1:112500-130000 GCA_037039925.1 Doris montereyensis | reverse complement strand
AGTATATACATACACACAGTAGACACAGCTCATGAAACTTTCTATGTACCTTAAAACTAAAACTAAAAGGTGTTTTTGTTTTTCTTTTTTAAAAACCTAAGCATTGAGGGAAGAGGAATGGTATGGCTTTGGGAATGAAGTTCAGTCAGTGTGGGGTTTGGCTTAAGGAGGAGCCCTATGGGTGTGCGTATGTGTTTAAGATATCTTTACCTTCGAAAAACCTTATGACTAGGACCTTCTTCAAGAAGTATGTCAATATTACATGACTATGGAAACAATTACTATGAATTCACTTTTCAAAGAGGTGAATGGAAATCAAGGGTTTTAAGCTTTGGTCCCAACAAAGTTTTACTATGATTATTATACATAACAAAATGTGCATAATGAAACCTGAGTATTAGCATAATATTCATGAAAATATTGGATCATTTAAACAGGGAAAACAATTGTGTTGAAATTGCTTTATACATAAAGAACAAAATCAGGAATATAATTGTACTTGTTTGAGCAAAACACACACATTTTATGTTTGGAAATTACTGATTTTTTTTGGGGGGGCAAATGGAATGTAGAAATATATAATATGGAAACACATTTTGTTTTCATAAGGAATCACTTCTTGTTGTGGTGCTCCAAAGTTGCCAATATAATCTCCAACCAAAGGCAAGTGTGGTTCCAAATACATATTCAAACATTTTTCAAAATCAAAAAGCCTGGGAGTTATATTTTTATGTAACATGTAACTGCAGGAGAAATAGTGATGTTGGTACTGGCAATCACACTGTAAAGCTTTTCAAGGAGCAAGTAAATACTCCATTCTTTAAAAGTGCCTTTGATTTTGTTAAATAACATGGCATCATTCTATCTGTGATTAAAATGGTTTAAATCCATAAATCAGATAATGATAAACATGTAACAACCTGATTGATGTTTAAAAAGCAGCAGCAGAATGCTGATTCACAAACTTCATGAAATTTTCATACTCAAAATAGTGAAAATAAGAAATAAAAATTAACTTGTATAATATATAATAATAATAGAGACAGGCCCAAAATGTAATCCAGCCTAGCGTCTTTATTTCTCAACAGATTAGGCTAAAGATTTCTATAAAAGTTACAAATGGCCTATAGATGTGCCTTTTGACCTTTAAACCGATGAAATATTTGTTGATGACTTATCAATTAATTCTGTTTCACATTGTTTCGTTGACATTTAAAGTTCTGTGTTTAGAAGCCAAAGGAAGTTACTTCATACAAGGGATGTTACTTCATTGCAACCAAACACCTTTCGACAGCTCCTCAATTGTTTTCAGTATTCTCTACAAATAAATCTTGGATAGATCTAGATTATATTATTGCTGAACAATCTAGAGTCTACATTAAGTTTAGATCTAGATCTGAAGGTTGTTGGTTTTTCATTCTTGCTCTGCTCCATATCTAGATCTAAATCTAGATTCTATATAAAAACTTGACTAGATTTTAAAATCTATTCCTCACAACAATATTCTTTAGCTCGCTCAAACTGATCATAGCTCGTTCAGAAACTGATAAGAATACATTTTCCTGACATTTATTATTTTAGATCTAGGGGCTATAATGTGTGCTAAACACATATGGAGCTAGATTGTCTTTTCTAAGGACGATTGAGAAGCAAGGGAGATAGAAGGAGAAGGAAGGGGAGGAGGAGAAGAAGATGTGTTATCTTACTTACCAAAATCACAGGAATTTTGCTAGTAATAATGACAATAAAACAGTGTACTTTTCCTTTGTGTCATCTTTCACCTATTGAAACTTTTGATTCAATTTACTTTCAATAAATTATTTAAGAGTCCATATTTTGTTCTTTTGCCGCATAAACAAATGTTGTAATAGTTACTAAGGCAGTGGGATATAAACTATGGAAGTAAATCTGTCCTTGATTCTTATTCTTATAACTATATCATTATGCCATAAGTGAACTGACAGAAGTAAAAATGTCCTACTACTGATAGTTCAAGCTATGATTACACACAAACATGAATATAGATCATATTAATGGATAAAATTAATGATTTAAGGAAATAAAAAATAATATCAATCTAATTGACCTTGGAAATTAAAGGAAAGGAAAAGAAGTAACAAGTGAAGGAAAAGCATAATGTATGATGAAGTTGAAGTTAAGCAGTAAAATCGTAACTGTTCACACACATGTTGTCAAATAATGGTATAAATTAGTACTGCCTCCACCACTTCCACATCCACTTACTCCCTCCTCAATGCCAAAGGAGTCGTAGTGCAGTTACGTCAATTGTGATAAACAACAATAAAAAATCAATTCCGCCACAGAAGAACCAAGATGTTTTGGATATGACTATGATTATGATCATTCGTCAGACAACAAACAAGTAATATGTACATATGAATACAGGCATCATACAGTCAAACGAAGGTTTATACCTGAACCGTTACATGTCAGTTCTGTCTTCTTTGGTGGAGTGGTCACTTTTCCTCAACGGTAACTAACTGCAAAGTGGATGAACATGCTATGCCTTAATGTAATGATTTGTATGTTTTCTGACTCGTCTGCATGGTCTAATGGAATATGCCTGTAAAGACAAAGGACATGTTATAAAGTAGTCCTTCCGGGTTGTTACTGTTACTTTTATGGCGCACAGAGCCAAAGCTTATCCTGATTTCTATAGCATGAAGTGCAGCGGTTGATGACACATTGCCTCTATATAGGATGCTAGTTTGTCAAGATTTTACTCTAGCTCATGCTGGTGTCCACTTTCAACTTCACAACTTGCACCTGAGTCAAACGCAGAAATACATGTCAAGTGTCTTTTCAAAGGAATACAAATTGGACCTAGCATTGATAGGATTCAAAACCAGGGCCTCACAATCCCATCCAGAAGCCTCACCACTGTGCCACCAACACAATAATATTTTGGGACCATTGACAATCAATGACAATGTCATGATTCTTCTTAATCAAATCTTGACTTTAAAATTCAAGCAGGGTAATGTTTATTGATTCCTCGTATGTCTACACTGGTGGACTTTTTGTTAAGACATGGCTTGCTAGTTTAATCAAATCGTTGAGTGTTTTGTCCATGCAGCTGGGATCAGCTTTCATGTTTTTTATCAAGTTGTAGTACCAAACGCTCATGTGGTGTAGTCGGGCATGACCTCCAGGAGTTCAGGGATGCGATCGTGCGGATCTACATTGATGGCTAGAAGGGAAAGACATTGAAAACAAAAGTTAAAGCAGGTGCACACACACAGAAAGATAAAGCACATGTAGATGGATGAATAGTCAATTATAGAAAGATATTGGCACTGACACTGGGGGGGGGTCTTTTTAGTAGAATTAATCTAGTTTTCTTTTTCTATTCAGATTTTAAAAATGGTTTTAAATGAAAATTATTGGACTTCCTCACTGCAAGTCAATTGTGCCTTGAGAAAAGACATCTTATTTCATTTACTATGTAAAATCTCTATTTACGCCTATTGTCGCCTATTGACAGCATCTTTGTAATACACCTACCGGTAGCATAAATTGAAAGGAAAGTCATGTGTTATACTTACATCTGAGGTAATGACTCAGCATCTCGATTATGTGCCTGGCTTTCCTGTTATTTGGGTAACATCTTGAGAGCCTTGATTTCCTGTAGTAATTCAAATACTGGTTGAACATATTTTTTGACTTGATAGCACTTAAAATTCTAATTCTTCTCTTACTATTGCTAAAACAATATTGACAATATCTCTTGTTGATAGTGACAAACCAATGCATCTCTTGATTAATACTTGTGGTAAGATTCAAGATAGAACGATAGAAGTGTCTATTTGGTGACATAATCTATCTTGATCATTGCATAATATAAGTGTATTATTCAAACATGTGTAGTTTCTTCATGACCAGCTTTTACAATAGTATTGCACGCACTCTTTCTGCCTCACTCTCTCTCACTCTCTCTCTCTCCTCTCTCTCTCTCTCTCTCTCTCTCTCTCTCTCTCTCTCTCTCTCTCTCTCTCTCTCTCTCTCTCTCTCCCTCTCTCTCTCTCTCTCTCTCTCCCTCCTCTCTCTCTCTCTCCTCTCCTCCTCTCTCTCTCTCTCTCTCTCTCTCTCTCTCTCTCTCTCTCTCTCTCTCTCTCTCTCTCTCTCTCTCTCTCTCTCTCTCTCTCTCTCTTTTCTAGCATTCTGGGCCTAAATCTGGGCTCTAAAGAATGATAATAATAATAGTAATAATATTATACAATCAGCAATCAAAATAAAGTACCCACTTTTCGTTTTCGATTTACATTGCTTAACTTGTGTGTAGTCGCTTGTCATTTTGTTTATTATAATTTATAAGGATGAAAATACTGTTGAATTTCTTTCACCAAGAAAAACATGAGTCTGAACTTTCTTTTGAGACTCACAGACTTCATGTAAACCTGGAAATGTGTCTGTCCTTGGTACCATGTGGTGATTTTATGCTTCTTTTTTTTGCGGTGGATGAAAGTTTATCTTAAGGTGTTTCTAAAGTTGCATTACATGTAGGTGTTTGCAGTTTAACAGCTTATTTTAAAAATATTTTTTATTGTTTTACTGTATGAAATTTCAATTTAAAATTGGCGCTGAAAATATATTAAAAGAATTAAGGTCATGTTCTTACCAGGGGCTCAAGATATTCAAAATGGATAAGAGTGTGATTTCATTACGATCCATGTGCAAGTTGAAGATGTGACTTCCAGTTCGGATGATCCTTTGGTGGAACTGACATAGCGGATGATCTTGGGGCAATTTCCCAATTCCAAAAAATTTGAACTTCTTCCTCACTGGGTCAAACCATTCTCTTGAAGCCATCAGAATTGTGTTTCCAAGAAATTTTATCTTTTCCTCCAGCTGTTTTCTATCATTCACATGAAGTTTGTCTGTTTGGATGAAACAGATTATGACCGTATTATATGTAGGCTATAAAATGCAGTTTGCAAAACATGGAGGAAAATCATTCTATTATGAAAGTTTAAAAGATTTTATAATTACTCAAACTTAAACATAAAGTTCCTTCAAGGCAATTAACTGCTCATTGCTTATTGGTAACAAACCTTGATTTGGTCAAAGAGGCGGCACTTTTTTGTCAAATGTATGACAACATGATTCCACTTCTGGTGACATTAGAATAATCTGATAGGACATTCCTTCCCATCTTTTCTGCCTTATCTTCTAATTTCTTGTACCTGTCAGAGCTCGTGAGAGTTGAGTTCGTGAAATGGCCATACCATCTTATTTTTCTATATTTCATATTGGTAAGGAGGATTTCACATCGCCTAATGGTTTTTCTGACTTGTATTTGTTTATTAGTCATGTGTTCATTGTACAGGATACCTGAGAATCTTCCCAAGCATCGTCACATCTATTGTACTCTTCTGTAAGAATCCAGGCATCACATGCATACATAATTAAACCGTTGCCATTTTGATTTACATTATATTTTACAGGAGAATTTTACTAAATACTTTTCTCAAATACATTGCAATAAGCAGATTTTTAAAAATTTACTTTTAAAATTTTGATCAAATGTCTATCTATCAGGTAATTGTCTTTTGATTTATGCAAAAAACAACAAACTAAGTCTATTTTTTTTAATGTACACAATATGAATTTTTATCAAAATGGGGGTAATATGAAGAGAGAAAAAATAACATTCACGAGCTTTAGCTTTGTTCTCATACAAAGTTTGAATCTCTCCACATGGGCTTCCATCTAGTAAGGGCTGTCCTAGTATATGCTATCTTTGCTAGGGTTTGAGTCGTGATCTTGGGATATTGTGATTATCTCTAATCGTTATGTTGATGATGGGGATGTACAGGTTCTTAGTTTCCAGTTGCTGTCCATTAACATTTAAAGTATGTTTCGGGAAAAAACGGAATCATTATAAATTTTGATAGCATCTCAACAAAGCGGCCAGCAGGCATAAAATTTTAACGCATTGAACTTCAGTTATGTACATTTTATAAATATAAGTTATGTTTGATATAAAATCACGCAATTAGTTTTTAAAAAGTACATTTTTCAACTGTCAACATTTCAGGTAAAAAAAGTTGAAACAACTGCAAGTTATAACATGTGTTCGATGAAACCATCAAAAAACGATGAAAATAATTTTTAAAAACCATCAACGTGTGAATACTCAATCATTTTTCAATAAATAACGAGGTCAATTAAAATAATTCACTTGCTAGATGTTCAAAAAAATTACCTCGAAATGACATCCTTTCTGCTGTTTGCAAAGTATCACTCGTTTCACAAAGTTTTTAATTGTGCATGCGTGCATTTAAGGGGTCACTGTCTTTACACGCTGTTTTAGTTCTTGTTTCAGCTCAAATAGGTTCTAATCTGTAGACAATTTTTATATACATGGTTTTTCAAATATGAAACAGCCCCACAGAAAGAAATGTGAGGGACTGAGATTCGGTGAATAAGGGACCCAGTTATTCAGTGTCCGTTGTGAGATTAGTCGATCATCGAAGATGTTCTTCAGGAGGCGAGAGCCATGGTTGCTCTATGTGGTGTAGCCCCATCTTGTTGGAACCACTCTCTGCTTTCAAATTAAATTGATTTTTTTAAGGGTTGATGGCAGTATGTTTAAAAAAATTGGTATCAAACACGTGTTTATGACTTGTTTCTACTTTTACAAAAATGTGAACAATTGAAAAATGTACTATATCAATATCAAGCAAACCTTATATTTATCAAGTTTATTGAGTTAAAATTTTATGGTTATTGGCGCGTTGTTGAGAAGTATTAACATTTATAATGATTCTGGTTTTTTCTTAACTTTCTGTGTCTTGATCTTAATTGGACCGTTGCTGTTTCTTGTGAGTTTTATGCTCTCAGGATTGATTTCTTTATGATAACAGGTGGACTTGTCATTTGCATCACTACACAAATGCAGACTCACAAACTTTATCCCCCAGCAGACCTTTTCATTAAAAAATCCTTTCCAACACCCCTAGGGAGTGGACAGAACAGCTGCAGCACTTTATACTAACATTTACACAAGACCCTTTTCTGCCTATAGCTGGCTACACATTCACACCTGAGTTTAGTGAGGAAAGCAGATTGAAGTACCTTTCCTAACAGTACA
The DNA here is from genome assembly GCA_037039925.1 of Doris montereyensis. Taxonomy (NCBI): domain Eukaryota; kingdom Metazoa; phylum Mollusca; class Gastropoda; order Nudibranchia; family Dorididae; genus Doris; species Doris montereyensis. The sequence continues at coordinate 122,886 of JAXRKP010000904.1, read as the reverse complement.
GCATTGTGGGGAAAAATCTGGTCAAACCAGGGTTTTGAACCAGTATCATTGTGATTACAAACCCACAACATTACCGGTTGCGCCATGAGGCCTTTGTGAACTTAGTCAATGTTATATGCAAAACAGTTAAAAATGGCAACGACAAAGTATCTGTGGTGTGTTTGTGTGAAAAAATATTTTCTGTCTCTGACTTCAATGAGATATTCTACTTCAGCGGATAAGATGGCATAACATCTGGCCTACATGCATGCTATCCATTATGTAAGATTATTTCAATATGTTACATAAAACATTGTTCAATCTGTTATCTAGTTTTTACGTGACATTGTTCAATACTTCATGGAAATAGTCGGACAGAACAATGAACTGTAGGTTTATGTGATCAGCTTCAGTACTTCATGTATTAATTCCTCGAAATAGAAAGACCATTTTTTTATATTATAATACGTTAACTATTTCTATGTTTACTTACAATATATGTTCAGTATTCATACGATTTATTTTACTGTTATATTTGTAGATCTACTGTCAGCTGTAAGTGTTCTTCATTTAAATATTGTAATATTAACTACATGTATCATTTTTTTCTTCTTTTTTTTTAACATCCTGATTCAGCACACACAAAAAGTGTGTCATTGTGTACAACATAAATTGATTACATTTGAAGCATCTGTCAAATGGTCAAATAAGCTATGTCTTCTTTCCCTCAAATCCATCAGTTGTAGTCTAAAGGAAAATTGTTTCCATCTTTACAATACACAGCCCCCAGCCAATGTTTAAGCAAGCAATTTTTTTCCAGGTTTTATTATATTTATTTACTTGCTTTATTTCCATACTTTGAAATTTCTTTTTCTTTGCTGTGGTGAGATAAGACAGTGGAAAAAATGACAGTGGATAAAATGACACGGCAATATCACGTTAACCCAGCATTCCTACCTGCTAATCTATGCACAAATCGGGTTTCTGCATAGGTCTGTCTGGCAATGCGTTCCTGAAAATGTAACCAGTACTCTCTGTCTTTGCCTCTTGAGGGCCACGATTCAACCTGATAGGATAGTAATAAAGCCATAGAGTGATCAAAGAGAATAGACTGTAATAATAATAATAATAATATTGGCATTACTACTAATACTTCTAACTACTTCTACTATTATTACTGCTGGTGCTACAGCTACAAATACTGATGATAATAATAATAGTACTTATACTAATAATACATGTAACAATTTTACTAATAATAATGATAATATTGACAATAATAATAATAATAATAATAATAATAATAATAATAATAATAATAATAATAACAACATAACAATAATAATAATAATGATCATAATAATAATAATTATACGACTACTACTACTACTACTACTAGTACTACTACTACTACTACTACTACTACTACTACTACTACTACTACTTCTACTACTAATACTATTACTACTACCACTACTACTACTACTACTACTACTACTACTACTACTACTACTACTATAATAATAATGGAAAAGAAAATGAGCCACAGAAGCAGAAGAATGAAAGAAGAGCAACAGAATGAGAACAATAGGAGTAAGAGCAGTAGAAGTAAACTAAATTTACCAAATTTGTGTTGATGGCGGGCTGGTTGATATTTTCATCGCAGACAAGGACTTTCTCCTCATAATCCTGCACCATTTCTTGCATCAACTCACACTGAGCATCGGATAGCATGTTTCCATCATCATCTTCTCGGCTGTGCATAAATTTTGGTTTGTAAAACTGTTGCCACATCTGGTCTACCTGCAGAAGCCGAAGGTGTAATGAGATGTTCATATACAGACACCTTTTTGATCAAACTTTCTACAAAATGATAATAATAATAATAATAATAATAATAATAATAATAATAATAATAATAATAATAATAATAATAATAATAATGATAATAATAATTATAATATAATTAAATAAAAATAAAAAATAAAAATATATATTAGTAATCGTACATAATATAATACATACATACATACATACATACATACATACATACACAAATACATGCAACCATACATACATACATACATACATACATACATACATACATACATACATACATACATGCATGCAAACATGCATATATACATATATACATATTATTATGTACATACGCTGTGTACATGCATACATACACATACATATATAACACCATAGCCTTATTTTCACCACGTGACAGAACATGACAAACCTGTTTGTTATTTATTAGAGATATATGATATATAGATAGATAAACAGATGGACAAATGAGCAGATAGACAAATCTCTCTCTCTCTCTCTCTCTCTCTCTCTCTCTCTCTCTCTCTCTCTCTCTCTCTCTCTCCTCTCTTCTCTCTCTCTCTCCTCCCTACCCTAACTCTCTCCCTCCTCCTCCCTCCCTCCCCTCTCTCTTAGAGAGAGATAGAGAGAGAGAGAGAGAGAGAGAGAGAGAGAGAGAGAGAGAGAGAGAGAGAGAGAGAGAGAGAGAGAGAGAGAGAGAGAGAGAGAGAGAGAGAGAGAGAGAGAGAGAGAGAGAAGAAGAGAAAGAAAGAAGAGAAAGAGAGAGAGTGGGGGTGGGTCGAACAGCAATAAGTCTGGCCGTAACTAATGCGGAACGAGGCCGGTATGGATCGATATGGTTGACCTTTGATAAGGCAGACCTGGAATTTGAACTTTGAGTCCTGGAACAGCTACGAGTGTGACATCAAGCTGCACTCTTGAGTCTAAAGCGCGTACTGGTTAGTATACGTGTACTAATAAGATACTGTCACTTCTGTCACGATGGCGGTCAAGAGGACATTTTGTCATTGAACGAGCCAGGGTTCGAAAAGTGGGCCGCCAGGACACAGTCACTGCTGGCACGAACAGACGACGAACACGCAATCTGGCAAAGCTAAACCAGAAGGCAAGACGGAGACATGCCAGTGTCCTTCACACGAAGACTCTATAAACTACGGTCTTTGTTTCACACTGAGGTTTGCCATCTGGGACTTTCTGAATTTAACACCAGCCATCTTCCATAGATTAGAATATGACACGATCAAGACTACGAGCGTACACACAAAATACATGAAATACATCATAAATGATGTATCCATTTAAACACACTCACACACGCGCGTGTGATATAATATATACCGTGTATGTGTATTGGTCTGACTGTGTATTGGTCTAACTGTGTTTGGTCCAACTGTGTATTGGTCTAACTGTGTGTTGGTCCAGTTGTGTATTGATCCTCCAAAACCAAGGGTTTTCTCAGACACGAAGACGGTGAAGATGCACACACACACACACACACACACACGCATATATATATATATATATATATATATATATATATATATATATATATATATATATATATATATATATATATATATATTGATAAATATATCTTTATCTATTGTATAAGACATACATTAAAATGCATAGGGAAATTGCTAGCTAACCAGCTAGAAAGATAGATAAATAGACACATATATAGACATACTGATAGGTAGATAAATAGACATATAGATATAATATATATATATATATATATATATATATATATATATATATATATATATATATATATATATATGTATATAGAGAGAGATAGGTAGCTAGATAGATAGATAGATAGATAGATAGATAGATAGATAGATAGATAGATAGATAGATAGATATATAAGTTGATGCATAGATAGACAGATAGATATATAGATAATGAGATAGTTTTGCAGATGTATACTTTTCAAAAGATATATTAATTGATGGATAGACATATAGATAGATGTATACATAGATACATACATATATACATATATATATATATATATATATATATATATATATATATATATATATATATATATATATTATAAACATACATATAAACATACATAGACTAGATAGATAGCTAGATAGATACTAGATAGATAGATAGATAGATAGATAGATAGATAGATAGATAGAGAGAGACAGAGAGAGAGAGAGAGAGAGAGAGAGAGAGAGAGAGAGAGAGAGAGAGAGAGAGAGAGAGAGAGAGAGAGAGAGAGAGAGAGAGAGAGAGAGAGAGAGAGAGAGAGAGAGAGAGAGAGAGAGAGAGATAGAGATAGAGACAGATGAACATATACTATAATAATATAATATAACGATATAGTGAGATATAATTGCAGATGTATACGTTAGATAGATATATGGATATATAGATAGATAGATAGATATGTAGATAGATAGATAGATAGATAGATAGATAGATAGATAGATCGACAGACAAATAGACAGACAGACACTACCTATATATATATATATATATATATATATATATATATATATATATATATATATATATATATATATATATATATATATAGATAGATAGATAGATATATATATAGATAGATAGATAGATAGATAGATATAATAGATATATAGATAGACAGACAAACAGTTAGATAGATAGATAGATAGACAGACATATATAGATAGATAGATAGATAGATAGGTAGGTAGGTAGATAGATAGATAGGTAGATATATAGATAGAAAGATAGATAGTTAGATGGATAGACAGATAGGTAGGATAGATAGATAGATAGATAGATAGATAGATAGATAGATAGATAGGTAGCTATATAGATATATAGATATATAGATAGGTAGATAGATAGATAGATAGATGGATAGGTAGATAGACAGTACCAAAAAGAGCAGCAACAAATATTGGAATGAGTAGGAGTAACAGTATCATAATGAATACAAGCAGCAACAAATATTGGAATGAGTAGGAAAAACAGTATCATAATGAATACAAGCAACATCAGCAGAATGAGCAGCCGGAGAAGTATTAATCAGAAAGAATACAAGCAAAAGCATCAGAATGAGCAGCAGTAACAGTGCCAGAAAGAATACAAACAAGAGCAGCAGAATTAGCAACATCAGCAGTATCAGAAAGAGCAGCGACAACAGTACCGGAAAGAGCAGAAGCAGCAGTACCAAAGAGAACAGCAACATGATCAGTACCAGAAAGAGCAACAACAACAGTACCAGAAAAAGTATAAACAAGAGCAGCAGAATTAGCAACATCAACAATACCAGAAAGAGCAACAACAACAGTACCAGAAAGAGCAGCAGCAGTACCAAAGAGAGCAACAGCATCAACAGTACCAGAAAGAGCAACAACAACAGTACCAGAAAGAGCAGCAGCAGCAGTACCAAAGAGAGCAACAGCATCAAAAGTACCAGAAAGAGCAACAACAACAGTACCAGAAAGAGCAACAACAACAGTACCAGAAAGAGCAGCAGCAGCAGTACCAAAGAGAGCAGCAATATCAACAGTACCAGAAAGAGCAGCCACAGCAGTAGCAGTGCAATAAAGAGGAACATGACCAGAAAGAGCAGCAGCAGCACCACCAAAAAAAGCACCAGCAGCAAAAGTATCAGAAAGAGCATCAACAGTATCAGAAAGAGCAGCAAAAGTATCAGAAAGAGCATCAACAGTATCAGAAAGAGCAGCAAAAGTATCAGAAAGAGCACCAACAGTATCAGAAAGAGCAGCAACCGCAGGATGAGTGGTAGCAACAGAAAGAAAGATTTGCAGAAACTGGACCAGGAAGAGCAGCAGCAACCATACCAGGATAAACTCTTTTGTGTTTCATTGAAACAGTATCAGAAAGAACACAAGCAACAGTACCAGAAAGAATACAACCAACAGTATCAGAAAGAAAACAACAACAGTACCAGAAAAAATACAAGCAACAGTATCAGAAAGAGCATAAGCAACAGTACCAGAAAGAATACAAACAACAGTATCAGAAAGAACACAAGCAACAGTACCAGAAAGAATACAAACAACAATATCAGAAAGCCTACAAGCAACAGTACCAGAAATAATACAAGCAAGATTATCAGAAAGAATACACACAACAGTACCAGAAAGAATACAAGCAACAGTATCAGAAAGAACACAAGCAACAGTACCAGAAAAAATACAAGCAACAGTATTAGAAAGCATACAAGCAACAGTATCAGAAAGAACACAAGCAACATTACCAGTAAAAATACAAGCAACAGTACCAGAAAGGTCAGAAGCAACAGTTCCATAAATAATACAAACAATATTATCAGAAAGAACACAAGTAACAGTACCAAAAATAAGACAAGCAGCAGTACCAGGGAAAACACAGACAACAGTATCGTAGAGAATACAAACAACAGTATCAGAAAGAACACAAGCAACAGTACCAGAAAGAATACAAACAACAATATCAGAAAGCCTACAAGCAACAGTACCAGAAATAATACAAGCAAGATTATCAGAAAGAATACAAACAAGAGTACCGGAAAGAATACAAGCAACAGTACCAGAAATAATACAAACAACAGTATCAGAAAGAATACAAGCAAAGGTACCAGAAAGAATACAAACAACAGTATCAGAAAGAACACAAGCAAAAGTACCAGAAAGAATACAAGCAAAAGTACCAGAAATAATACAAACATGAGTACCAGAAAGAATACAAACAAAAGTACCAGAAAGAATACAAACAAAGGTACCAAGAAGAATACAAACAAAAGTACCAGAAAGAATACAAACAAAGGTACCAAAAAGAATACAAACAAAAGTACCAGAAAGAATACAAACAAAGGTACCAAAAAGAATACAAACAAAAATACCAGAAAGAATACAAACAAAAGTACCAGAAAAAATACAAACAAAAGTACCAGAAAGAATATAAGCAAAAATACCAGAAAGAATACAAACAAAAGTACCAGAAAGAATACAAGCAACAGTAGCAGAAACAATACAAGCAATAATATCAGAACACAAGCAACAGTATCAGAAAGAACACAAGCAATAATATCAGAAAGAACACAAGCAATAGTACCAGAAAGAACACAAGCAACAGTACCAGAAAGAACATAAGCAATAGTACCAGAAAGAATACAAGCAACAGTATTAGAAAGCATACAAGCAACCGTATCAGAAAGAACACAAAGCAACAGTATCAAGAAAATACAAGCAACAGTAAAAGAAAGTTTTATAGTACCAGACAAAGCAACAATACTTTTATAGTACCCGATATAGTAACAATACTTTTATAGTACCAGAAAGAGCAACAATATTTGTATAGTACCAGATATAGCAACAATATTTTTATAGTACCAGAAAAAGCAACAATACTTTTATAGTACCAGAAAAAGCAACACTACTTTTATATGTAGTACCAGAAAGAGTAACAATATTTTCATATATAGTACCAAAAAAAGCAATAATATTTTTATATGTAATACCAGAAAGAGCAATAATATTTTCATATATAGTACCAAAAAAAAAAAAGTAATAATATTTTTATATGTAATACAAGAAAGAGCAATAATATTTTTATATGTAATACAAGAAAGAGCAATAATATTTTTATAGTACCAGAAAGAGTAACAATATTTTCATATATAGTACCAAAAGCAACAATACTTTTATATGTAGTACCAGAAAGAGTAACAATATTTTTATATATAGTACCAAAAAAAAGTAATAATATTTTTATATGTAATACAAGAAAGAGCAATAATATTTTCATATATAGTACCAAAAAAAAGTAATAATATTTTTATATGTAATACAAGAAAGAGCAATTAAATTTTTTATAGTACCAGAAAAAACAACAGTACTTTTATATAAAGTACCAGAAAGAGCAACATTACTTTTATATGTAGTACCAGAAAGAGCAACAATTCTTTTATATAAATAACCAGAAAGAGCAACAATGCTTTTATATAAAGTACCAGAAAGAGCAACAATGCTTTTATATAAAGTACCAGAAAGAGCAACAGTACTTTTATATGAAGTACCAGAAAGAGCAACAATGCTTTTATATGAAGTGCCAGAAAGAGCAACACTACTTTTATATGTAGTACCAGAAAGAGCAACAGTATTTTTATATGAAGTACCAGAAAGAGCAACATTACTTTTATATGAAGTACCAGAAAGAGCAACACTACTTTTATATGTAGTACCAGAAAGAGCAACAGTACTTTTATATAAAGTATCAGAAAGAGCAACAGTACTTTTATACGTTGTAACAGAAAGAGCAACAGTACTTTTATATGAAGTACCAAAAAGAGCAACAGTACTTTTATACGTTGTACCAGAAAGAGCAACACTAGTTTTATATGAAGTACCAGAAAGAGCAACTATGCTTTTATAGTACTAAAGCAGCAACAATACTCTTATATGTAGTACCAGAAAGAGCAACAATGCTTTTACAGTACTAGAAGCAGCAACAATACTCTTATATGAAGTACCAGAAAAAGTAACACTGCTTTTATAGTATAGTAGTAGAAGCAGCAACAATACGCTTATATGTAGTACCAGAAAGAGAAACAGCAATATTATTTTCTTAACATCAGGAATAGAAAACAGCAAGAGTACTTTTATAACATCAGAAATAGAGACAGCAGGAATACTTTTAAAACACCAGAAAGAGCAACCACAATAATGCTTTTATAGTACCAGAAAGAGAAATAGCAATAGTGCTTTTATAGTACCAGAAAGAGAAACAACAGGAGTACAATTATAACAGCAGAGAGAGCAACCGCAATGATGCTTTTATAGTACCAGAAAGAGAAACAGTAACATTGCTTTTATAGTACCAGAAAGAGAAACAGTAACATTGCTTTTATAGTACCAAAAAGAGAGACAGCAACAGCACTTTTATAACAACAGAAAGAGAAACAGCAGGAGTACTTTTATAACAACAGCAAGAGAAACAGCAACAGTACTTTTATAACAACAGAATGAGAAACAGTAACAATGCTTTTATAGCACCAGAAAGAGAAACAGCAACAGTACTTTTATGACAACAGAAAGAGCAACAGCAGGAGTACTTTTATAACAGCAGAGAGAGCAACCGCAATAATGCTTTTATAGTACCAGAAAGAGAAACAGTAACACTGCTTTTATAGTACCAGAAAGAGAAACAACAACAACAGTACTTTTATAACATCAGAGAGAGCAACCGCAACAGTGCTGTTATAATACCAGAGAAAGAGAGCAGGGACTCGGTAGTCCAGAGGCAAGGTATCGGACTCTCAACCAAAGGTAGTGGGTTCGAACCCCGACGACGGTTGAAAACTTTTCTCGATTTTTTCGAAATTTATCCCCCTGGTTCAGGTATGTAATTCGACACCTAGTTCCATCGGAGACGACCGATAAAAATGAGGTCCCGTGTGCAGATCACAATACTGTGCACGCTAAAAAAATCCCTTGGCTGTTTAAAGTGCAGTCCGGGCAAAATTAAAAAATCCTACCAAAAACCCCGAGATCACCTTAGTTGTGGAGTGGGTAAATCAAATAAAAACCAAATCAAACCAGAGAGACCAACATCAATACTGTAGTACTTTTATAGTACCGTACCAGAGAGTGCAACTGCAACAGTGCTTTTATAGTACCAGAAAGAGCAATCGCAACAGTGTTTTTATAACACCAAAGAGTGCAACCGCAACAGTATTTTTTATATCAGAAAGAATAGCAGCAATTGTACATGAACAAAATACAGACACATGACCCGACAGAGAATAGAGCATAAATTATTAACAAAGCAGATGTGTTTGAACGTGTTCTTTTGACGTTGCCTAGCTTTCAAGACGTTATTTATATATAGATCTATACGTTTTTCATTTCATAGTTTATAGCAGCCTGCACATTGCGTCCTGCTTTTTCCTTCCCCCACCCCCAGCCAAGCCATATTTAATCCTATTAATAAAAATAGTAAAAATATAAAAAAAACGTTAAAAAAATGATGTGTCGTGGCACGCAGTGGCGTCTCATCGGTGCAAGAAGAATCAATATGTTAATATGTACCGGGTTAGCAATGCTATCCAATGGCAATGGCGGGCCATCGTGGGACGGTTCGTGAATCGGCCGTGTGCGCCAATCTATAGTTCAGTGAAGCAAAGACATGGTATTTTTTAAAATTTTAAATTGCCCCGTAAGGAAGTTTGATATACCAGAAAATTATAATAAATTAAAAAATCGACGTGATCCAGTTATAAAATGCATTTAGGGTAAAAAACAAAAACAATATGTTTTAAAGATCAACAAGGGGGCCTATATATATATATATATATATATATATATATATATATATATATATATATATATATATATATATATATATATATATATATATATATATATATATATATATATATATATATAGAGAGAGAGAGAGAGAGAGAGAGAGAGAGAGAGAGAGAGAGAGAGAGAGAGAGAGAGGGAGAGAGAGAGAGAGAGAGAGAGAGAGAGAGAGAGAAAGAGAGAGAGAAGTGATATATATATATATATATATATATATATATATATATATATATATATATATATATATAT
>JAXRKP010000904.1:100000-107500 GCA_037039925.1 Doris montereyensis | reverse complement strand
AAAGGCCGAAGCCTGATTTGATTTGATTTGAGTTACCTACATCCACAACTAAGGTGATCGCGGGTATTTTTTGGTAGGATTCTTAATTTTGCCCAGACTGCCCTGTAAAGAACCAAAAGATCTTTAACGTGCACAGAGTGTTGTGATCTGCACACGGGACCTCCTTTGTATCATCCGCCTCCTATGGGACTAGGTGTCGATCCACCATCCTGTAACCGGGGAGGGGGCAGGGGGGGCGGGGGCGGGTAGATTTTACTCGAAAAGAATCGAGAAAATTATTCAACCGTTGGAGGGGTTTGAACTCACGACCTTTGGGTTGAAAGTCCACACCTGCCTCTGGACTACCGAACCCCCCGCCCCACCTCTAATTGAGCATCTTTTTCGGCGAACAGTGTGCGTGAAGCAAACACGGCGTACAAAATACCCTGATGTGTGGAAGTTGTTTTGTTCTTGTTCGCCGCACAGGTCGTAAAGGTCGAACGTATCTCGGCCAGAACGAAAAACTTCGTGCAATGCGCATCTACTTTCTTGCACAGCGGTCCACATTTCAGCACAATGTTTATTTGAGAGAGAAAAAGTTCTACGCCTTCTTCTCAAACAAACATCGCAGATAATGACTAAGATTAAGAATCTTAGGTAAGAACGGACACACCTTTGCACCTTGAAACAGTTTTGCTCCCCTTGGCAAGCTCAAGTGTCGCACGGTACTGGGAAAACCAAACTATTCATACGGACCAACACATTTTGCGCTCATGGTGACACACGCTATCATTATTCAAATAGTAAGTATACAGGCGACTTGTTTTACGGAAAAGCCCCTAAAACAAAACAAAATGTGTGTGGGGGGAGGGGGGATGATTACCGTTGTTTTCAGAATACGATTTTTTGACCCCATTGCATTCATGTCATGAGATCTGTGGGTTTAAATCTTTGCAAAATGCATTGCAGATTGCGGATCGTTTGTGATTGGGAGTGTCTGTTGATACATGAATGTGGGTGTATGAATGTGTTGGTGTGTGTTTGCGGATATATTGGGGTGCATGAGTGGGCACTTAAACTAGTGATATTATTAGTGAGATCTAACGAATAATCAGTATAGTCCTATGTGTTTGTTATCGACGACGCTGGTTCAAACTGGCTGGCCTGAGTTGGATGTTTTGGGCCGCTTTTGTTTTTGTTGCTCTTTTGTTTTTTCTTTTGTTTTATTTTTGTTTTGTTTTTTTTCTAGTTGCCCCCCACGACGTCGTACTCCTTGGGAAAGTACTTCACCCTGCTTTCCACACTTGACACAGGTGTAATTAATGAATAACCAGGTAGAGTTAGGGAAGGGTCTTGTCGACGTGTTACAATTAGTATAGTTAGTGGGAAGCGCCTAACACGCAGCTGTACGGTACTGTATGCTCCCCAGACAGTTTAGGGGTGATGCAATTCATTCAATGATGTACCAAGTCGGTGAGCCTTGTCTTATACCGGATATGGACTATTATAATCAATTCAAAAATATCACTTAACTTTATCTTCATAACAAGACAGAATAAACAATGACATGGACATGAAAATTGAAAAGATTCTTTAAATTTCGATACACCATTGTGCACAACAGGTGGTACAAGCTGTAATTAAAACCAAGACCAGACGCCAAAGGCTAGTGGTGCGATGACGGGGATCACGGGATTTTGCTGAATCGTATCTGTCTGTGTGTTTGTCTGTCTTCTGTCCGTCTGTTCTCTGTCTCTGTCAGTCTGTCTCTGTCTCTGTCTCTGTCTCTGTCTCTGTCTCTCTCTCTCTCTGTCTCTCTGTCTCTCTGTCTCTGTCTCTGTCTCTCTCTCTCTCTCTCTCTCTCTCTCTCTCTCTCTCTCTCTCTCTCTCTCTCTCTCTCTCTCTCTCTCTCTCTCTCTCTCTCTCTCTCTCTCTCTCTCTCTCTCTCTCTCTCTCTCTCTCTCTCTCTCTCTCTCTCTCTCTCTCTCTCTCTCTCTCTCTCTCCTTTCTCATTGCTATATTTAAATTCTTCTCAAACTACATAAAATTGTCAATATTTTACGATTAAATTATGTGAACTGTACGTACTAGGTACTTCAATAACAAATGGATGAGAGTATTATTTCTTCTAAGGACTGTTGAGGGTACCCGGCACTTTCAGGCTATAAACAAGAAGGGAAGGGTAAAACACCAGATCTTGTAATACAGAAAACAGAATTGTGGGGATTTACGCAATAGTAGTAGTAGTAGTAGCAGCAGGAGCAGCAGCAGCAGCAGCTGAAGCAGCAGCAGTAGCAGGAGCGAGAGCAGAGCAGTAGCAGTAGCAGTAGCAGTAGTAGTAGTAGTAGTAGTAGTACGGTAGTAGTAGTAGTAGTAGTAGTAGTAGTAGTAGTAGTAGTAGTAGTAGTAGTAGTAGTAGTAGTAGTAGTAGTAGTAGAATGGTCGCGCAGTCAATAGACTCTTTCTTTCTTTCTTTCTTTATCAGTTCCATTCTACCTTTCGGTGTATGGGTTCAGATGCCAGCTCTCCAGGATGCCCTGTTCCGACATTTTCTTGTTTCCTTCCAAAACAGTTACATTTCTATGCTTCAATGCCTCTTTTATATCTTCTTCCCATTTTCTCCGAGGTCTGCCTTTTGATCTTTTACCTTGGGCTTTAGCACTGTATACTGATTTAGCTATTCTATTGTCATTCATTCTGTTTACATGCCCAAACCATCTCAACTGATTTGTTTCTATCTTAGTTTTTATGCCATCTGCTTTCGTTTGATCTCTTATTGTTGTGTTTCTGATTTTGTCTCTTTTAGTTTTCCCTACTACTTTTCTTAGATATTTCATTTCAGCTGCCTTTACTCTACTGTATTCTCTTCCATCTAAAGTCCAAGTTTCGCTGCCATAGAGGAGAGAAGAACAATAAACTGTATTGTATATTGTCATTTTGGTTTTTGTTGACAATTCTTGCTTACCTACAAATGCCTTTCCTAGATGGTTATATATTGCACTTGTCTTTTTGATACTCTAGCTGATTTCTTCTCTTAGTTTTCCTCCGAGTTAATCATTTTCTAGGTAATTGTAGCTTTGAACTTGTTCTAAATTCTCCCTGCCTAATTTAAGATTTTGTGTTTTAGCTTCCTAGTTACTAGTGTTGTTTTTGGTTTTCTTTTGCATTTACTCTCATTCTTCTTTTATTTAGTTCATTGTTCACGATGTTGATATTCGACTGAAGGTCGCTTTCGATTTTCCAAACAGAACTAAATCATCGGCAAATGAATGTATTGATACATTTACTGGTTTGAGCTTCAAAATACCTATATTCATTTCATTCATTTTTGAGGATGCCTTTGCGACTGTATCCATAAATGATAAACAAAAGAGGACTTAGGATACAACCCTCTTACTCCTATATCTACATCAAATTTTGCAGATATGTTTCCAGCTACTCTCACTGCACATCTTGGTTTATTGTAAAACTTGTAATGGCTCGTATTAAATTTTGCTCTCCATTGTGTTCTTTTAAAGAATGCCATAGTTCGTCCCTCTTCTCAGTGTCAAATGCCTTTTCTACGTCAATAAAACAAAGGTGCAAGTCAATGTTTCTGTCAAGGAACTTTTCTATTATTTGTCTAATTGTAAATATGTGGTCTTGTACACTTCTTCCTGACCTAAACCCACTCTGATGCTCTTCAATCTGATCCTTTACTCTTTTCCTTAGTCTCATTTCCAGTATCCTTGCATACACTTTTCCTGGAACGCTAAGTAGTGATACCCCTCTATAGTTTGAGCATTCCATAGTTGATCCTTTCTTATGTATTGGTACTACCGTTCCCTTTTTCCAGTCGTCTGGCACCTCTTTTGACTTCCATGCTTGTTGGCATATTGCACGTAGTAGTTGTCTGTCTCTCTCCTTTGGTTTTTAATCATTTCTGGATAAACGTGATCTGCTCCTGGGGCTTATTATAATTTCAAATTCTTATAACTGTTTAGATTTCTTCCATTGATATATCTACATCTTCAGCTGTCTCCTCTGGATTACTTGTTACTCTTACTAATTGAGCTTTACTCCCCTAATTGATGAAAATGCTTTTCTCCATGTTTCCATGATTTCGCTGTCTTCTTTCATTATTTCTCCTTTGACATTCTTAATTTGTCGTATTGAGCATGCTTTGGTCCTTCTCATGCTCTTCATTACCCCCCTCCCTCCCCAGAACAGCTTTTGATTTCCTTGATAGTTTTCTTGAAGTCGTAAAAGAAAAAAGGGTCATATTTGTACTGATGTCGATATCGGCTTAGATCTATATTTAGAGGTGAGAATGGAGAAATATATCCACAATCCTATATCCTGAACGCCCTTCCCCACCCCACCTTGGAGGAAAAAGCAACATAATAATAAACACCCACCAACCGCCCACAGTTTGACTCGAGTTTCAGATAATATCAGATACGCCTAAATCAAAGTAGCATCATTTCCTTAGTTCAAGCCCTAAACTAATGTAGGTGAGAATAACGCTAAAATAATTCTAGCACTGAAATAATACTAACACGCGACCTTGAAAGAAATCAATAATATTAATGTAGTACATGTAGTAGTAGTAGGCTTACTGGTACAAATAACTGCGGCTCCTTTGTATTATTCACGGCTATTTAGATAGTTCACATTGCCACATCTCTTTGTTGTTTACGTTATTTATCTTTTTTTTTATATTGCTAATAGATCTGGATCTAGAGTCATCTTCACTGAGTGAATACACACACTCATTCACTCACACACATACATTGGTAGACCCTTTGCAGACTAATGAACTGAAATAGAACCAAATACACACACACATACACACACACACACACATAATATATTCCCTCACACACGCACATAATTATATTACTAATTTTTTTATTGGACAGAGAAAACTACTGGTCTGGTCGGTCTACTCACCTTGCAGGGGAGGCAAACGACTGCCCCAAAGAAATTCCCATTAGCAAACTCCCCACAAACCACGCATTCATTCCTGCTGTCCACCGATTGGGCAGAAATGGCATTGCGTCCGCTGATGATTGACAGGGGTGTGGTACTGCCATGAAAATCAAAGGCTCTTGACGACATCGGTTCCATGACACTGGCGTCCCTTTTCGTACCCGTATGGGGGCTTGGTGTTCTGTCACTGTTAGTGCCTGGAACCGAATTGGCATAATCATGCATCAGATCGTCTCTGAATTGTGTGAAATTGCTGCCTTCCTCAATGTCAGATCTGGTTATCGTATGCCTTGTGTGTTCATGCGAATTCATCCACTTGCTGGCGTTCCTGGTCCATTAAAACACTTTTTCGGATGTTGGAAATGTATCGAGGTCACCGATTGTGCCCTTGAGTTAATTCTGGTCGTAAATTCGAATCGTAGGAAGTTGGTAATGGTGCGTCGCTATCAGAATGTCTCCGCTTTCTATTTGAATAAACAATCACCATTTCAGGGCGTTTTTTTAAATCTTTGAAATGCGACTTTGGAGCATTTGAGCGTATGTCTTTGTTGTACATACAATCAGTTACTTTGCAGTTGATCTCTAAATCAAGCGGCTGAAAATGCTTGTTATTTCCTTCCTCCTTGTTGGTCGATGGTAACGTTTTGAACTCGGCACTACATTTATAAGGCACAGAATCGGAGAGATTGACCACACCATTGATCCCCGTCTGGCGTGTTGTTATAGGACCGACATCAAAAGTACACGGCTCAGGAGGATATACCCTTTCAGAGTACATAGATCCGGTTTGGTTTGCTTTCATGTCGTTGCCACAGCCATGGTGGAAGCAAAGATTTCCGGGGCTGTCTTCAGCATTAATCTGTCTTCTTCTTGCTGCATGCTCGAGATTGTTTCGGCTGTCCTCTGGTGGCTGTGACCGATATGATACCGCCGTGGAATCCTTGATGTTGCTGAGCGGTTTAACCATTTGCTTTTGCTCGACGCCTTTGTTTAATGAACAATGCAAGGGTTCGTCCCTGCTTGTTGAATCGACAGAAAATACTTTAAGCTCAGCCGACAATGTCAACGTGCCAGTTTCGAGGTCGTCCAAGGGTGGCATGACTGTCTCCTTATAAGTGGTTGAGTTCTCCCATTCATTTTCTCCCCACAGCCATCATTGGTAAAAAAGACACAACAACCTTTACATGTTTGACTTTCATGCGAGATATCTTATCCAGCCAAAATCAACAACCGATCTGACTCAGAAAGGGAAGAAATTATCACCACAAAAAAGGTCTCTGCGCTTTCTGAAAAAGAAAAGAAAAATGAAAACAGAGTGAACGAGGAAAATACAAAGGTGAATAAAGAAGCTATTTTACTCTACTAAATATACAATTTTACATCGACTTTAAATTGGGAATTCACATCAAGCTTCTTTAGAAAAGGTGCACGCTTCAATTGGTTGAGCAAAATCAACCGTATATGTCACTGTAATAGTAGGGAAAACTAAAAGAGACAAAATCAGAAACACAACAGTAAGAGATCAAACCAAAGCAGATAGCATAAAAACTAAGATAGGAATGAATCAACTGAGATGGTTTGGGCATGTTAACAGAATGAATGACATTAGAATAGCTAAATCTGTATACAGTGCTAAAACTCAAGGTAAAAGACCAAAAGGCAGACCTCAGAGAAAGTGGAAGAAGATATAAAAGAGGCATTAACGCAAATAAATTTAACTTTCACGGAAGGAAAACAGAAATTGTCAGGACAGTGCAGCCTGGAGAAAGATCATTTCAGGGCATCTAAAGCCCATACACCGGAAGGTAGAATGGGAGCTGATAAAGAAAAAGAAAGAAAGACAAATGTAAATAAGACTGAATATGAATATTGACACTGGGAACCTTCCCCCCCCCCACCCCCACTGATTTTTGTTGTAAATTAGTATTGGTGTTTGAAAACCATGCGCTGAGTTTCGCTGTACTTTACTATTGACGTTTTTTAACGCATAAAGTGTCATTGTAAATTAGTATTGGCGCTCGTAAAGCAAGCATGAGGTTTCCTTGAGCAGGCATAGAGTTTCATTGTAAATTAGCATTGGTGTTTGTAAATCATGCAGTTTCGTTGTAATTTAGCGCAGAGTTTCATCGTAAATTATTACATGTATTGTTGTTTGTAAAGTATAAAAAAGTTTCATTGTAAATTATTATTGGTGTTTGTAAACCATGCGCAAACTTGCATTGTAAATTAGTACCTGTCGAATTGGTGTCTGTAAACACGCACATACTTTATTTGTAAATAAGTATTGGCGTTTGTAAAGCATGCAGAGTTTAGTTGAAATAAGTACTCGCGTTTGTAAAGCACGGATAGAGTTAGTAAATTAGCATACTTTGAGAAGTTTCGTTGCAAATTAGTCTTGGCGTTTGTAAAGCACGCATAGAGTTTCACTGTAAATAAGTACATGGATTGTTGTTTGGAAACAACATACCGAGATTCCTTGAAATAAGTATTGTCGTTGAGAAAATATCCACATTAGTGTTAACATTTGGACACCTTAAATGTACCCAGTCT
>JAXRKP010000904.1:67500-87500 GCA_037039925.1 Doris montereyensis | reverse complement strand
ATGTCTTTTCTAAGTCAATAAAACAAAGGTGCAAGTCAATGTTTCTCTCAAGGAATTTTTCTATTATTTGTCTTATTGTAAATATGTGGTCTTGTACACTTCTTCTGGCCTAAATCCACTCTGATGCTTTTCAATCTGATCCTCTACTCTTTTCCTTAGTTTCATTTCCAGTATCCTGGCATATCCTTTTCCTGGAACGCTAAGTAGTGATATCCCTCTATAGTTTGAGCATTCCATAGTTGATCCTTTCTTATGTATTGGTACTACCGTTCCCTTTTTCCAGTCGTCTGGCACCTCTTTGGACTTCCATGCTTGTTGGTATATTGCATGTAGTAGTTTGTTTGCCTCTCTACCTTGGTTTTTAGTCATTTCTGGATAAACTTGATCTACTCCTGGGGCTTTTCCTTATTTCATTTTTCTTATAGCTGTTTGAATTTCTTCCATTGAGATATCTACATCTTCAGCTGTCTCCTCTGGATTACTTGTTACTCTTACTATATGATGTTTACTCCTTGTTTCATGCATTCTGGAGGGATTATGTAATTGGTGAAAATGCTTTCTCCGTATTTCCATGATTTGGCTGTCTTCTTTCATTATTTCTCCTTTTGGCATTCTTAATTTGTCGTATTGAGCATGCTTTGGTCTTTCTCATGCTCTTCATTGCCGCCCAGAACAACTTTTGATTTCCTTGATAGCTTTCTTGAAGTCTTTGTCCAAACTCGTCCCACTGTTCCTGTTTTGCTTTCCTAACTTCCTCTTTGGTGATAGTTATTTTATTCACGTTATCTATCCTCTCCTCTGGTCTCTTTGTTTGCAAGTACTTCTTCCAGGCATCCTTCTTTTCTTTGATCTTAGTTTTGACATTCTCATTCCACCATGCTGTTCTTTTCCTATCTCCTTTAATTTGTTTCCTACCAGACCTTTTGAGTACAACTGAAGAGTGTTTCTTTATACATTTGCCACTTTTCTGCTATTGTGCTATCATTCAGATCCATCTGTCTTTCACTGATAAATCTTTTTATCATAGGTTGGTATACATGTTTTACTACTGGATTTTTTAGTTCCTCTATTTTGAGTTTAGTAGCTTTCTTCTTTTCCTTTTCTGTTTGTTTTCTTCAGTCCAATGTACTGTAAAAAGGGAGCTGCTAACTAATATGTAGTCTATCATTGACTTTTCACACCTGTCTTCATTTACTCTTCTATGTTTGTGGATATCTCTATGAGGAAAAAGGTGTTGGCTATTTTCATATTCTTCTTTAAGGAAAATCTTTTAGTCTCTCCATTTGGAGAAGTTGTTGTCTCTCCTTCTTTACCTATTACTCCACCTGGTGTTTCTATATTGTTGCCTACTCTAGCATTTAAGTCTCCTAAATCCATTAGTTCCTGTTTGTGTTTATAGATTCTCTGCAGGTATTTGTAAATCGTTTTCAAATGTATCTTTTTCTTCTTTAGTGGCGTATTCGTTTTTGTCCATAAGCTATCAATAATTTAATTTCTCTTCCTTTTGGTTTAATATTTACCTCTAATAGCTGGGGATTATACATTTCCAACTTTCTAGTAGCTTTTCATGCTTTTTATGCTCTAGGAGACCTACTCCTACTCTTTGACATGCTTTGGCATCTACTCCTGAGAAGATAAAAATATCATTTGGTCCTACATTTTCTATTCCTTGTCCTTTTTTTCTTTGTTACTGTAATAGCCAAAATGTCTACTTTAAAATTTTCCATTTCTTGAACTAATTTTAACTCTTTTCCATTTATTGCCCTAACGTTCCATGTTCCAAAAATCACAGTCCGTGTTCGTTTCGATTTTCGTCGTTGAAAGGTCAAGCCGTGTATATTATATTTATTTCTCTGCATCAGTTAGGTTTCGGATAAGCAGGGGATTAGCCCACTGTACCCTAGGTAGATGGTGGGGCTGCCACCTTTCAGGCCCCTTACCAGGTCTTGTTCTATTCTGTCAGGGTTAACTCCCTTAGCCTTTGATCATTCAAGACCAGCCTGCAAAGCAGCAGGTTGTTGTTTTCTGTCAGGGTTAACTCCTTAGCCTTTGGTCAACCAAGACCGGCTTGCAAGGCAGCAGGTTGTTTTATGTCAGGGTTAACTCCCATAGCCTTTGGTCAGCCACAACCGACGTGCAAGGCAGCAGGAGACTCGTGGAGGGCAGGATCCTCTACTCCCCGTACAGGTACTTACCTGTCCATTTCCCGGATTTTTATCATTATTATTTTTATCATTATTATTATTATTATTATTATTATTATTATTATTATTATTATTATTATTATTATTATTATTATTATTATTAGTAGTATTAGTATTAGTATTAGTATTATTATTATTATTATTATTATTATTATTATTATTATTATTATTATTATTATTATTATTATTATTATTATTATTATTATTATTATTATTATTATTATTATTTTTATTATTATTATTATTTTTATTTTTATTTTTGTTATTGTTTTTATTATTATTATTATAATTATTATTATTATTATAATTATTATTATTTTTATTATTATTTTTGTTATTATTATTATTATTATTATTATTATTATTATTATTATTATTATTATTATTATTATTATTATCATTATTATTATTATGATTATTATTATAATTATTATTATAATTAGGCAGAAGAGCAATCAGCCTTTAAATAATCATTATTATTAAATTAAAATGGAACACATGTGTATTGTAATTTTGATATAATTATTATTATTATTATTATTATTATTATTATTATTATTATTATTATTTGATATTATAACCATAATTATTTATACAACCATCCACGCCACCAAAAAAAATGGAACACATGGTGGGACCACTTATACAACCATAACACTGTGTGACAACTTACACAACCATCACACTGTGTGACCACTTACACAACCATCACACAGTGTGACCACTTTCACAGCCATCACACTGTGTTACCACTTAACCATTACACTGTGTGACCACTTACACAACCATCACACTGTGTTACCACTTACACAACCATTACACTGTGTGACCACTTACACAACCATCACACTGTGTTACCACTTACACAACCATCACACTGTGTGACCACTTACACAACTATCACACAGTGTGACCAGTTATACAACCATCACACTGTGTGACCACTTATACAACCATCACACTGTGTGACCACTTATACAACCATCGCACTATATGACCACTGATACAACCATCAGACTATGCGACCACTTACACAACCATCGTACTGTGTGACCACTTACACAACCA
Source organism: Doris montereyensis (assembly GCA_037039925.1). Taxonomy (NCBI): domain Eukaryota; kingdom Metazoa; phylum Mollusca; class Gastropoda; order Nudibranchia; family Dorididae; genus Doris; species Doris montereyensis. The sequence continues at coordinate 84,228 of JAXRKP010000904.1, read as the reverse complement.
TCACACTGTGTGACCCCTACACAATCATCACACTGGGGACAACTCATACAACCATCACACTATTTGACCAATTACACAACAGGCACACTGTATCACAACTTACACAACAATTACTCTGTGGGAACACTTACATAACCATCACAATGTGTGACCTGCTTACACAACCATCCTCTATTGGACCATATGCACCACCAGCACAATGTGTGACCACTTACACAACAATCAAACTGTTTGACCACTTACATAACCATCACAATGTGGACCACTGACACAACCATCACACTGTGTGACTGCTTACACAACCATCACAATGTGGACCATTTACACAACCATCACAATGTAGACCACTTACACAACCATTACAATGTGGACCACTTACACAACCATCACAATGTAGACAACTTACACAACCATCACAATGTGGACCACTTACACAACCATCACAATGTGGACCACTTTACACAACCATCACAATGTTTGACCACTTACACAACCATCACAATGTGGACCACTTACACAACCATCATACAGTGTAACCACTTACACAACCATCCCACCTTGTAACCACTTATACAACCATCGATCTGTGTAACCACTTACACAACCATCATAGTATGTGACCACTTGTACAACCATCACACTATGTGACCGCTTGTACAATCATCACACTATGTGACCACGTACGCAACCATAAGATTGTGCGGCCACTTATACAACCATCCATCACACTGTGTAACCACTTATACAACCATCACAGTGTGTACTTATACAACCATCACACTGTGTAACCACTTATACAACCATCACACTGTGTTAACAACCATCACACTATGTGACCACAACAACCATCATACTGTGTACACTGTGTAACCACTTATACAACCATCACACTGTGTAACCCATACAACCATTACCCACTTACACAACCATCACACTGTGTAACCACTTATACAACCATCACACTGTGTAACCACTTATACAACCATCACACTGTGTAACCACTTATACAACCATCACACTGTGTAACCACTTATACAACCATCATACACTGTGTAACCACTTATACAACCATCATACTGTGTAACCACTTATACAACCATCACACTGTGTAACCACTTATACAACCATCACGCTGTGTAACCACTTATACAACCATCACACTGTGTAACCACTTATACAACCATCACGCTGTGTAACCACCTACACAACCACCCAACTGTGTGACCACTTATACAAACATCACACTGTGTGACCGCTTACACAACAATCAAACTGTGGGACCATATACACAACTATCACAATGTGGGACCACTTACACAACCATCACATTGTGTGACCACATACACAACCGTCACATTGTGTGACCACTTACACAACCATCACATTGTGTGACCACTTACAAACCATCACGTTGTGTGACCCCGCAAACAACCATCAAACGGTGAGACCGCGAAACAATCACACTTTGTGACCACGTACACGACCATCACACCGTGTAACCACTTATAAAACCATTACACTGTATGACCAGTTACACAACCATCGTGCAATGTTTTCATTTACACAACCATCACACTGTGTCACCGCTTATACAACCATCAGGCTGTGTGACCATTTACACAATCACACACTGTGTGACCAGTTACACAACTATCACACAATGTTTCCACTTCCACAACAATTACACATTTTCCCACTTATACAACCATCACACTGTGTGACCACTTACACATCAATCAGACTGTGTTACCACTTACATAACCATGACACTGTGTGACCACTTACACAACCACTACACTATGTGACCACTTACACAATGATCACAATGTATGACCACTTATACAACCATCACAGTGTGTGACCACTTACACAACCATTATACTATGTGACCGCTTACACAACCATTATACTATGTGACCACTTACACAACCATTATACTATGTGACCGCTTACAAAACCATCACATTCTGTGACCACTTACACAACCATCAAAATATGTGACCACTTACACACCCATCACAATGTGAGACCACTTACGCAACAATCCCACAACCAGTACAATGTGTGGTCACGTACACAATCATCCCAATGTGGGACAACTCATACGACCATCACACTATGTGATCACTTAAACAACAACCACACTGTGTGACCATTTACACAACAATTATTCTGTGGGACCACTTACACAACCATCAGTGTGTCACCACTTACACAACCATCACACTGTGTGACCGCCTACACAACCATCCTTCTGTGGGACCATATACACAATCATCACAATGTGTGACAATTTACTAAATGATCACACTGTGTGACCACTTACACAACAATCACAATGTGTGATCACGTGTACAACCACCACACCGTGTGACCTCTTACACAACGATCACACTGTATGACCACTAATTTAACCATCACATGGTATGACCACGTACACAACCATCACACTGTGTGACCACTTACACAACCATCACATGGTATGACCACGTACACAACCATCACACTGTGTGACCACTTACACAACCATCACATGGTATGACCACGTACACAACAATCACAGTGTGTAACCACTTACACAACCATTAAACGGTGTGACCACTTATACAACCATCACACTAAGTTACCACTTACACAACCATCAGACTGTGTGACCTCTTACATAACCATCACACTGTGTGACCACTTACACAACCATCACACTGTGTGTCCACATACACAACCATCACACTGTGTGTCCACGTACACAACCATCACACTGTGTGACCACTTACACAACCATCAGACTGTGTGACCTCTTACATAACCATCACACTGTGTGACCACGTACACAACCATCACACTGTGTGTCCACGTACACAACCATCACACTGTCTGACCACTTACACAACCATTAAACGGTGTGGTGACCACTTATACAACCATTAAACGGTGTGACCACTTACACAACCATTAAACGGTGTGACCACTTATACAACCATCACACTAAGTTACCACTTACACAACCATCAGACTGTGTGACCTCTTACATAACCATCACAATGTGTGACCACTTACACAACCATCACACTGTGTGACCACTTACACAACCATCACACTGTGTGTCCACGTACACAACCATCACACTGTGTGACCACTTACACAACTATCATAATGTGTGACCACTTACACAACCATCACACTGTGTGACCACGTACACAGCCATCATAGGGTGTGACATTTATATATCAATCACGCTGTGTGACCACTTATAAAACCATCCCACTGTGTGACCGCTTATACAACCATTACACTGTGTGACCACTTATAAAACCATCACACTGAGTAACCACTTACAACCATCACACTGGGGGACCGCATACACAACCATCACACTGTGTAACAACTTACACAACCATAACAGTGTGTGACAACTTATACAACCATCACGCTATGTGACCACTTATACAACCATCACATTGTGTGACCACTTACACAACCATAAGATTGTGTGGCCACTTACACAACCATCAGACTATGTGACCACTGACACAACCATCACATTGTGTGACCACTTACATAACCATCACACTATGTGACCACTTATACAATCATCACACTATTATACAACCATCACATTGTGACCACTTATACAACCATCACACTATGTGACCACTTATACAACCATCACACTATGTGACCACTTATACAACCATCACACTATGTGACCACTTATACAACCATCACACTATGTGACCACTTATACAACCATCACACTATGTGACCACTTATACAACCATCACACTATGTGACCACTTATACAACCATCACACTATGTGACCACTTATACAACCATCACACTATGTGATCACTTACACAATCATCACATTGGGTGACCACTTATACAACCATCACACAATATTTCACTTACACAACTATCAAACTGTGTGACCACGCACAACCATCACACTGTGTGACTCCGCACACAACCACCGCACTGTGTGAACACGTAACAATCACACTGTGTGACCACGTACACAACCGTCAAATTGTGTGACCAGTTATACAACCACTACACTGTGTGACCATTTTCACAGCCACCACAATGTGTGACCATTTACACAGCAATCACACCGTGTGACCAGTTATACGACCATCACACTGTGTGACTACTTACACAATCATCACACTGTGTGACAATTTACACAGCAATCACACGGTGTGACCAGTTATACAACCATCACAATATGTGACCACTTATACAACCATAACAATGTTTGACCCATTACACAGCCATCACACTGTGTGACCCCGTGCCCAACCATCACACCGTGTGCCCACGTACACGAGCATCATACTGTGTAGTCACGTACACACTTATTCAGCTGTGTGACCACTTACACAACCATCCCACTGTGTGACTACTTACACAACCATCCCACTGTGTGACTACTTACACAACCATCCCACTGTGTGACCACTTACACAACCATCACACTGTGTGACCACTTACACAACCATAACACTCTTTGACCACTTACACAACCACTACACTCTGTTACCACGTACACGACCACCACACTGTGTGACCATGTACACGATCATCATACTGTGGGACCACTTATTCAACCATCACACTCTGTGACCACTTATTCAACCATCACAGTGTGTGACCACTCATACAAGCATCACATTCTGTGATCACTTATAGAATCATCACAATGTGTAACCACTTATACAACCATCACACTCTGTGACCACTTATTCAACCATCACAGTGTGTGACCACTTATACAAGCATCACATTCTGTGATCACTTATACAATCATCACACTGTGTGATCACTTATACAACTATTACACTATGTGACCCCTTATTCAACCATCACAGTGTGTGATCACTTATACAATCATCACAATGTGTGACCATTTATACAACCATCACACTCTGTGACCACTTATTCAACCATCACAGTGTGTGACCACTTATACAAGCATCACATTCTGTGATCACTTATACAATCATCACACTGTGTGATCACTTATACCATCATAACTACGTGTGACCACTTATACAAGCATAACACTGTATGACCACTTATACAATTATAACAGTGTTTGACCCTGTATACAATTATAATACTGTGTGACCACGTGCAGAATCATTACATTATGTGACCACTTATAGAATCATAATACTGTGTAACCACTTATAGAGCCGTCACACTGTGAGACCACTTATATAACCATCACACTCTGACCACTTATACAACCAACACACTATGTGACCACTTATACAACCATCACACTGTGTGACCACTTACATAACCATCACACTGTGACCACTTATACAACCAACACACTGTGTGACCACTTACACAACCATTACACTGTATGACTACTTACACAACCATCAAAGTGTGTAACCACTTACACAACCATAACACTGTGTGACCAGTTACACAACCATCACACTGTGTGACCACGTACACGACCATCAAACTGTGTGACCACTTTTACAACCCCACGGTATGTCCACTTATACAACCATCCCATCGTGTGACCACTTATACAACTATCACACTATGTGACCACTTATGCAACCATCACAGTGTGTGACCACTTATACAAGCATCACATTGTGTGATCACTTATACAATCATCACGTAGTGTGAACACATATACAATCATAACTATGTGTGACCGATTATACAATCATAACACTGTGTGACCACTTATACAATTATAACAGTGTTTGACCCCTATGCAATTATAATACTGTGTGGCCACTTGTACAATGGTCACATTGTGTGACCACTTATACAATTATAACAGTGTTTGACCCCCTATGCAATTATAATACTGTGTGGCCACTTGTACAATGGTCACATTGTGTGACCACTTATACAATTATAACAATGTGTGACCACTTATATAATTGTAACACTGTGTGACCATGTGCAGAATCATAACATTATGTGACCACTTATAGAATCATCATACTGTGTGACCACTTATGGAATCATCACACCGTGACCATTTATACAACCATCACACTGTGTGACCACTTATACAACCATCACACTGTGTGACCACTTATAGAATTGCACACTGTGTGACCACTTATATAACCATCACACTGTGTGACCACTTATACAACCATCACACTGTGTGACCTCTTATAAAACCATCCCTCTGTGTAACCACTTATACAACCATAACACTGCGTGACCAGTTTTACAACAACAACACTGTATAAACACTTATATAACACTTTTACAGCCTTAATACTGTGTAAACACTTATATAACACGTATACAACCCTAACACTGCGTGACAACTTTTACAACAATAACACTGTATAAACACTTATTTAACACTTATACAACCTTAATAATGTGTAAACACTTATGTAACACTTATACAACCATAACGCTGCGTGATCACTTATACAATCATAACACATTGTGAACACTTATATATAACACTTATACAACCATAACATTGTGTGACCATTTATACAACACTTATACAACCATTTAGCATAATCAAACTGCTTTACAGGGATTTTCATGCTAACGTAATCTGTGGAAATGAATTGACGGAGATCGTGAACATCAATACAGGTGTGAAACAGGGCTGCATTCTATCACCTTTTCTATTCTGCCTTGCTATCGATTGGATTATGAAGGAATCTGTTGAAAATAAGAAAACAGGACTAAGGTGGACATTCACTGAAATATTAGAGGACCTTGATTTTGCTGATGATGTTGTACTTCTGTCACAGAACATCACATATATATAAACCAAAACACAGCGAGTTGATAACAATGCACAAAAACTGGGACTACACATACATATCGGAAAAATAAAATATGATGAGGCTGAACAACTCGAAGCAACCGGTGAAACTTGGAAACAAGGAGATTGAAGATATACAAGCTTTCACATATCTCGGAAGTAAAATTACTCAAAATGGAAATTCTGAAGATGAGATCAAAGAAAGATTAACAAAAGCAAAAAAGTATTTGGATCACTGACTAATATTTGGAATTCAGGAAAAATCTCAAAAAACAAAACTCAGATTCTACAAATCTAATATTCTAGCTGTCATTCTTTATGGTGCTGAATCTTGAAAAACAACAAATTACATCTGCAGAAAACTGGACACATTTCAAAACAAATGTCTCAGAAAGATCCTCAAAATATTTTGGCCAAACACGATATCAAACAACGACCTTCAAGAAAGAACATCACTGGAGTCAATATCCCAGATTGTGAGGAAGAGCAGATGGAAGTATACTGGTGACATCCTTAGGATGAATGCTGATGCCATTCCTAAAATAGCCCTCAGATGGACCCCTCAGGGAACAAGGAAGAGAGGTCGCTCGCTAGAATCCTGGGGAGAAGTATTGAAAAAGAGATGAAAACCCAAGGATGGACGTGGGGCAGATGACAAAATTGGCATCTGATCGTGTTCAATGGCGATCCACTGTGTCGGCCTTATGTGGTGCCCAAGCACCACGATGATAAGCTAAGCTATACAACCATAACACTGTGTGACCACTTATACATCACTTATACAATCATATCACTGTGTTACCTTTTATACAACCATCACAATGCGTGACCACCTATACAACTATCACACTGAGTAACCACTTATACAATTGTTACACTGTGTGACCACTTACACAACAATAACAAGGTGTGCGCCCACTTATCAAACCACAATGCAGCGTGTGCAAAAGTATCCAACTACAACACAGCGTGTGGGCACTTCTACAACCATTACACAGTGTGTGCATACTTAAACGACCATCGTACAGTGTATGCATCCATACACAACCATAACACAGTGTGTGCACATTTATGCAACCATAACACGGTATATGCACACTTATCTAGCCACGGCAAAATGTGTGCACATTTACCTAATTACAACACAGTGTGTGCATACTTATCCAACCATAACACAGTGTGCCCCCATTTATCCAACCATGATACGATGTGTGCCCTATTATCCAACCATAACACAGTGTGTGCATACTTGTCCAACCATAGCACAGTGTGTGCGAACTTCTACAGCCATAACACAATGTGTGCGAACTTCTACAACCATAACACAATGTGTGCAAATTTCTACAACCATAACACAGGGTGTGTGAACTTCTACAACCATAACACAATGTGTGCGAACTTCTACAACCATAACACAATGTGTGTGAACTTCTACAACCATAACACAGTGTGTTTGAACTTCTACAACCATAACACAGTGTGTGCGAACTTCTACAGCCATACCACAATGTGTGCGAACTTCTACAACCATAACACAGTGTGTGCGAACTTCTACAACCATAACACAGTGTGTGCGAACTTACAACCATAACACAATGTGTGCAAACTTCTACAACCATAACACAATGTGTGCGAACTTGTACAACCATAACACAATGTGTGGAACTTCTACAACCATAACACAATGTGTGCAAATTTCTACAACCATAACACAATGTGTGCGAACTTCTACAACCATAACACAATGTGTGCAAATTTCTACAACCATAACACAGGGTGTGCGAACTTCTACAACCATAACACAATGTGTGCAAATTTCTACAACCATAACACAGTGTGTGCGAACTTACAACCATAACACAGTGTGTGCGAACTTCTACAACCATAACACAATGTGTGCAAACTTCTACAACAATAACACAGGGTGTGCGAACTTCTACAACCATAACACAGGGTGTGCGAACTTACAACCATAACACAGTGTGTGCGAACTTCTACAACCATAACCAATGTGGAGGCGAACTTCTACAACCATAACACAATGTGTGCGAACTTCTACAACCATAACACAATGTATGCAAACTTCTACAACAATAACACAGGGTGTGCGAACTTCTACAACCATAACACAATGTGTGCAAATTTCTACAACCATAACACAGGGCGTGCGAACTTCTACAACCATAACACAGTGTGTGCGCACTTATACAACCAAAACACAGTGTGCGCGGATTTCTACAACCATAACACAATGTGTGCAAACTTCTACAACAATAACACAGGGTGTGCGAACTTCTACAACCATAACACAGGGTGTGCGAACTTCTACAACGATAACACAGTGTGTGCGAACTTATACAACCATAACCAATGTGTGCGAACTTCTACAACCATAACACAGGGTGTGCGAACTTCTACAACCATAACACAATGTGTGCAAACTTCTACAACCATAACACAGGGCGTGCGAACTTCTACAACCATAACACAGTGTGTGCGCACTTATACAACCAAAACACAGTGTGCGCGGACTTATACAATCATAATACGTATGTGAACACGTATCCAACCATAACACAGTGCGTGTACACTTATCCAACCATAACAAAGTATGTGTGCACTTATCCAATCATAACACAGCGTATGCACATTTATCCAACCATACCACAGTGTGTACACACTAATCCAACCAAAATACGATGTGTACACACTAATCAAATCATAACATAGTGTGTGTACATTTATCCTACCATAATACGGTGTATGCATTCGTATCCAAATATAACACAGCATGTGTACGCTTATCCAACCATGATACGGTGTGTTCACACTTACCCAACAATAACACAGCGTGTGCACACTTACACAACCATCACACAGTGTGCACACTCATCCTACTATAGCACAGATGGTGTAGACTTATACGACCATCACACAGTGTGCACACTCATCACACTATAGCACAGATGGTGTAGACTTATACGACCATCACACAGTGTGCACACTCATCACACTATAGCACAGATGGTGTAGACTTATACGACCTTTACACAGTGTGCACACTCATCACACTATAGCACAGATGGTTTAGACTTATAACGACTATCATACAGTGTGCACACTCATCACACTATAGCACAGATGGTGTAGACTTATACGACCTTTACACAGTGTGCACACTCATCACACTATAGCACAGATGGTGTAGACTTATACGACCATCACACAGTGTGCACACTCATCACACTATAGCACAGATGGTGTAGACTTATACGACCTTTACACAGTGTGCACACTCATCACACTATAGCACAGATGGTGTAGACTTATACGACCATCACACAGTGTGCACATTCATCACACTATAGCACAGATGGTGTAGACTTATACGACCTTTACACAGTGTGCACACTCATTACACTATAGCACAGATGGTGTAGACTTATACGACCATCACACAGTGTGCACACTCATCACACTATAGCACAGATGGTGTAGACTTATACGACCATCACACAGTGTGCACACTCATCACATTATAACACATATGGTGTAGACTTATACGGCCATCACACATTGTGCACACTCATCCCACTATAGCACAGATGGTGTAGACTTATACGACCTTTACACAGTGTGCACACTAATCACATTATAACACATATGGTGTAGACTTATACGGCCATCACACATTGTTTGCACACTTACACAAACATCACACAGTGTGTGCACACTTACATAACATCACAAAGTGTGTGTAGATTTATATGACCATCACACAGAGTGTGCACACTTATACAAGCATCACACAGTGTGTGTACACTTATACAACCATTACACAGAGGGTGAACACTTATACAAGCATCACATAGCGTGTGCACACTTATACAACCATTACACAGAGGGTGCACATTTATACACGCATCACATAGCGTGTGTACACTTACACAGCCATTACAGAGTGAATGCACACTTATACAACTATCATACAGTCTACGCGTGTGCACACTTATACCAACATCACACAGCGTGTACACACTTATACAACCATCACACAGCATGTGCACACTTATATAAACATCACACAGCATGTGCACACTTATATAAACATCATACAGCGTGTGCACACTTATACAACCATCACACAGCATGTGCACACTTATATAAACATCACACAGCGTGTGCACACTTATACAAGCATCACACAGCGTGTGCACACGTATACAAGCATCACACAGCGCATGCACACTTACACAACCATCACACAGCGTGTACACACTTATACAACCACCACACAGTGTCTGCACACATACAAAACCATCACCCAGTTTTTGTCCTTTTTGTACCTTTAGGTTTTTTTAGATGTGATGTACAGGATCGTGAGTCAGTAAAGACAAAAACAAAACACACTTTTCTAAGAATTAAAGTTTTGCTACATCTTATCAAGGTTCAATTTTCAAAATAGGCACATCGTGTAATATAACAAGATAATAATGCCTTATAAATAATGATCAGGAATAATAACAGATAACAAGAGAGGAAATACGTAGCGATCAGAAAGCGATGATATTAACATAAAACAAAGGAGACAATATTGCAAAGAAGAAAGTTTCCAAAAGGGTATAAAAGATGTTGGCTTCAATGAATTTCTGTACCTTTATTTTTGCTCTGCAAAGAAATGAATAGCAGTTTCCACGAAAACATCAAAAGGTAATAACACAACAATATGAAGAAAAACCCAGTAATAAAAAGGGGAGGTTTATTTGGGCAGTGTGACTTATTAGATATGTCAGTATGCGGGGCATGTGGCCCAAATAAACTTATTAGCTATGTCAGTCCGGGCAGTGATCAGGTAAGCACCTGTACGGGGAGTAGATGATCCTGCCCTCCATGAGTCTCCTGCTGCCTTGCAGGTCGATCTTGGCTGACCAAAAGCTAAGGGAGTTAACCCTGACAGAAAATAACAACCTGCTGCCTTGCAGGCTGGTCTTGAATGACCAAAGGCTAAGGGAATTAACCCTGACAGAAAATAACAAAGCCTGGTAAGCGGTCTCAAAGGTGCCAGCCCCACCATCTACCTAGGGTACAGTGGGCTAATTCTCTGTTTATCCAAAACCAAACTGATTCAGAGAAATAAATGTAAAATACCCAGCTTGACCTTTCAACGACGAAAATGGAAACGAACACGGACTGTGATTTTTGGAACATGGAATGTTAGGGCAATAAATGAAAAAGTTAAAATTAGTTGAAGAAATGGAAAAATTCAAAGTAGACATTTTGGCTATTACAGAAACAAAGAAAAAACAACAAGGAATAGAAAATGTAGGACCAAATAGTATTTTAATCTTCTCAGGAGTAGATGTCAAAGATAGAGCAGGAATAGGCCTCCTAGTGCATAAAAGGCATGAAAAGCTACTAGAAAGCTGGAAATTTATAACCCCACGGCTATTAGAGGTAAATATTAAACCAAAAGGAAGAGAAATTAAATTATTAATAGCTTATGGACCAAACGAAGGACACCACTAAAGAAGAAAAAGATATCTTCGAAAACGATTTACAAATAGCTGCAGAGAATCTTAAACACAAACAGGAACTAATGGTTTTAGAATATTTAAACGCTAGAGTAGGCAACAATGTAGAAACATCAGGAGGAGTAATAGGTAAAGAAGGATAGACAACAACTTCTCCAAATGGAGAGACACTAATAGATTTTTGCCTAAAGAATAACATGAAAATAGCCAACACCTTTTTACCTCATAAAGATATCCACAAACATAGAAGAGTAACTGAAGACAGATAGTGAAAGCAAATGATAGACTACATAATAATTAGCACCTCCTTTTTTACACTACACTGGATGCAAGAGTAAACAGAGGAGCAGACATGTTTAGTGATCATCACCTAGTGATTGCCAAAATGAGATTACTAACTGAAGAAAACAAACAGAAAAGGAAAGAGAAAAGGCTACTAAACTCAAAATAGAGGAACTAAATAAACAAATAGTAAAAGAGATGTACCAATCCATGATAAAAAGTTTTATCAGTGAAAGGCAGATGGATCTAAATGATAGCACAATAGAAGAAAAGTGGCAAATGTATAAAGAAACACTCCTCAGTTGTACTGAAGAAGTCTGTGGTAGGAAACAAATTAAAGGAGATAGGAAAAGAACAGCATGGTGGAATGAGAATCTCAAAACTAAGATCAAAGAAAAGAAGGATGCCTGGAAGAAATACTTGCAAACAAAGAGACCAGAGGATAGGATAGATTACGTGAATAAAAGAATATCCCCAAACAGGAAGTGAGGAAAGCAAAACATGGGAAGAGTTTGGACTTCAAGAAAGCTATCAAGGAAATCAAAAGCTGTTCTGTGTGGCAATGAAGAGCATGAGAAAAAGACCAAAGCATGCCCAATATGACAAATTAAGAATGCCAAAGGAGAAATAATGCAAGAAGACAGCAAATCATGGAAACATGGAGAAAATATTTTCAACAATAACATAATCCCTCCAGAACATATGAAACAAGGAGTAAAGATCAATTAGTAAGAGTAACAAGTAATCCAGAGGCGACAGCTGAAGATGTAGATATATCAATGGAAGAAATCCAAACAGTTATAAGAAAAGTGAAATTAGGAAAAGCCCCAGGAGCAGATCAAGTTTATCCAGAAATGATTAAAAACCAAGTGAGAGAGGCAGACAAACTACTACATGCAATATGCCAACAAGCATGGAAGTCCAAACAGGTGCCAGATGACTGGAAAAAGGGAACGGTAGTACCAAAACACAAGAAAGAATCAAATATGGAATGCTCAAACTATAGAGGGATATCACTACTTAGCGTTCCAGGAAAAGCATATGCCAGGATACTGGAAATGAGATTAAGGAAAAGAATAGAGGATCAGATTGAAGAACATCAGAGTGGATTTAGACCAGGAAGAAATGTACAAGATCACATATTTACAATTAGATAAATAATAGAAAAATTCCTTGAGAAAAACATTGACCTGCATCTGTGTTTTATAGACCTAGAAAAGGCATTTGACACTGTGAGGAGGAACGAACTATGGCATTTGCTTAAAAGAGCACAATGTATAGCAAAATTTAAGAGAAGCCATTAAAAGCGTTTACAATAAACCAACATGTGCAGTGAGAGAAGCTGGAAACACATCTGTAGAATTTGATGTAGATATAGGAGTAAGACAGGGTTGTATCCTAAGTCCTCTTTTGTTTATCACATTTATGGATTCAGTCGCAAAGGCATCCTCAAAATGAAGAAAACGAATGTAGGTATTTTGAAGCTCAAACCAGTAAATGTACCAATGCTTTCATTTGTCGATGATTTACTTCTGTTTGGAAAATCAGAAAGCGACCTTCAGTCGAATATCAACATTATGAACAGTGAACTAAATAAAAGAGGAATGACAGTAAATGCAAAGAAAACCAAAGCAATGCTAGTAACTAGGGGAGCTAAAACACCCCCAAAATCTTAAAATAGGCAGGAGAATTTAGAACAAGTTCACAGCTATAATTACATAGGAGTAATGATTAACTCAGAGGGAAAACTAAGAGAAGAAATCAGCCAGAGAATCCAAAAGGCAAGGGCAATATATAACCATCTAGGGAAAGGCATTTGTAGGTAAACAAGAATTGTCAACAAAACCACAATGGCAGTATACAACACAGTTTATTGTCCTACTCTCCTCTATGGCCGCGAAACCTGGACCTTAGACAGTAGGGAATACAGTAGAGTACAAGCAGTTGTAATGAAATATCTAAGAAGAATAGTAGGGAAAACTAAAAGAGATAAAATCAGAAACACAACAATAAGACATCAAACCAAAGCAGATAGCATAAAAACTAGTAAAGAAATAAATCAATTGAGATGGTTTGGGCATGTAAACAGAATGAATGACAATAGAATAGCTAAATCAGTATACAGTTCTAAAGCACAAGGTAAAAGACCAAAAGACAGATCTCAGAGAAAGTGGAAAGAAGATAATGCCTTGAAGAAAAGAAATTTAACTTTTTTGGAAGGAAGCAGAAAATGCCAGGACAGGGCATCCTGGAGAAGAACCCATAAAGTGAAAGGAAGAATGGGAACTCTTAAAGAAAGAAAGAAAGTTATGTCAGTATGTGAGCCATGTGGCCCAAATAAACTTATTAGCTATGTCAGTATGTGGGACAAGTGGCCCAATTAAACGTATTAGCTATGTCAGTATGTAAACCATGTGGCCTAATAAACTTATTAGCTATGTCAACATATGGACCATGACGACAAAATACGTATTAGCTATGTCAGTATGTGGACCATGTGGCCCAAATAAACTTATTAGCTATGTCAGTATGTGGACCATATGGCCCAAATAAACGTATTAGCTATGTGAGTATGTGGGTGATGTGACCGAAAATACTTATTAGTTATGTCAGTGTGGGCCATGTGGCCCAAATAAATGTATTAGCTATGTCAGTATGTGGGCCATGCGACCCAAAATACTTATTAGCTATGTTAGTATGTTGGCCAAGTGGCCCCCAGATACACTTATTAGTTGCACGCTGAAACTCCGCTCAATGAGCAGCTTGTTATTAACATATAACGATGTAGAAAGAAGAAAGCTGACATCCCACTCAATGAGCAAGTTATTATTCTAATCCGAAACCAACCTCGGCCAAACAAAATTTAATAGATCTAAAGTAGCTCTAGAGCTAGATTTAGGAAGAAGGATTTCCATAGTCGGGCACATCCTTTAATGTGCGCTAAGTAATATATCTAGATATTGAGATCTAGGTTAAAATTGTAGCATTATCTGTTCAGCGGTGAACTGGGGACAATGGGCATGGATGGATGGGTCAAAAGCACACACATATATATATATATTATTTCATATGCATATATTTTCAATCTTTTCCCAGGTGTTTCATCTGTCTACACCTCCTGCTTTATCTTCATTGATGTTACGCCTTTATGGGATTCATGACAAATGTCTTCAAACGTGACATACATTGCCCTTGACCCCATGTCTTTTTGTATTAATTTGCCCAAAATTGTGGGATAAAAAAATATGAATCACAAGGTTAAATAGTTAGATGTACCTTAAACCGATAATAAGGCCATGGAACCGTTACATGTATAACAATGATTAAGTTTCGCCCACTTAGTTCATTCAAACCCTCTATACAACTTTGGTTTAATGTTACAGATACTAGATAGATAAAAGTTGCCAATTGTTTGCCATGCTATTGTAGGGTTGTTGAGATGTAATCAATTTGCGGTCACTGGGTATGAGTTCTATGCCCCTCTAGAGAAGTGGATCCAGGGATTTGCCGACCAGGTTTGTGGATGGTGGAAGAAGGTAAGGAAAATGGATGGTGGTGATGTATCCATGCCGTCTTTCTCTTTCTCTGTTTTTCTCTGGCCCTGTTTCTCTTTTCGTTTGCTGTCTCAGGCTCTCTCCGCTTCTCTGTCTCTGTCTCACTCTGTCTTTCTGTTTGTCTGTCTGTCTGAGTGTTTGTCTGTCTGTGTCGCTCGCTCGCTCTCTCTCTCTCTCTCTCTCTCTCTCTCTCTCTCTCTCTCTCTCTCTCTCTCTCTCTCTCTCTCTCTCTCTCTCTCTCTCTCTCTCTCTCTCTCTCTCTCTCTCTCTCTCTCTCTCTCTCTCTCTCTCTCTCTCTCTCTCTCTCTCTCTCTCTCTCTCTCCGTAGATATGTGCTTTGGCCTACTTATACCTATTTGATTAATGACTGATTCAATGTAATGTGTTAAATGTAACACTGACTCAAGAGTGTCTAACCTTCTACTCTAACGATCACTATACATGGATTGGTAACTGTATAATTTATAGTTGCGAAGGTTGTCGACACAAAGTTCAATGATTCTGATGCCCAAGATTGTTTCTGTTTATTCCCGTGTATTATTGGGGGTTTTTTTTTTTACTTGTCCGTACGAGAGGTTCACC
>JAXRKP010000904.1:47500-62500 GCA_037039925.1 Doris montereyensis | reverse complement strand
CCACATGGATGTGTCTTATCTCTTCACAACTTACACAAACGATTGTAAAAGTTATAGCCTAGACACTCCTCTTTTAAAATTTGTAAATGCCACAGTAATTCAGGTCTTATAGCAAACAATAATGAATCAACTTATAGGACTGAGATCTCAAAATGTGTTGACTGGCCTCCACCTAAACGTAGGAAAAATAAAAGAACCAGTTATTGACTTCCGCAAGAGCAAAGGCAAGTCTCTCCCGATAGAAATAAAAAAACGAGATATTGGAACAAGTAACAAACTATAAATAACTCGAGTAGCAATTCATAACGAACTGAACTGGAAAAACTGTCTAAACAATACATCCTAAAAAAAACAATCAAAAAATGTCTTTTGGGAAAAAACTTGTTTAGTTTAAAATTGACCCTACGTTAATCAACATTTTCTATACATCCATCATTGAAAACGTTGTAGCATTTGGTATAACTGTTTGGGGTGAAAATGCTAGAAAAAGAAGATAAGAATAGAATGACAAAACAATAATATAAAAAGAGCCCCTAACGGTACCTCTGACGTGAAATTCCTCGAGAAAATATTGAATGAAAACACCTCTTAAAAAATCGTAAACATTGTTCACGACAGACAACATCCACTATATCACGACAGACAACATCCACTATATCACGACAGACAACATCCACTATATCACGACAGACAACATCCACTACATCACGACAGACAACATCCACTATATCACGACATCTTAAAATCTCAAAAAAGCCAGCGATACATCTCCATCAAAACGAAAAGCGAAAATACAGCTTGGATCATTCTTGATATCAGGAATAAGGCTTCTAATTTCAAAGGCATCACTATGATATTGCTTTACAGCATTGTCATGTATAACATGTATTCTTATATAACTATATAACTCATCTATGAGAACGTTCATTTACGATATATACATATACTTATACGATATGTTTTGTTATTTTGTATTTCTTTTCTAACAAATACATTCTTATTACCTTTAATTATTAATCAACACATAACAAAGTATTGTTTAATAGTTAATAATTAGAAACGCATTTATATATTGAGTGTATTTTATACGTGTGTATGAAGTAATGTATATATGTATGCGTGTATTCACTAACAACTGTTCACTAATATATGTCATTGTTTTGTCGATGTACTTCATATATGCATATGATTTGTACATGCCTGTAACCAAATGTCCCTTATGGGATGAATAAAGTATTATTATAATTATTAATATTATTATTATTAATATTATTGATATTATTATTATTATTATTAATATTATTATTATTATTATTATTATTATTATTATTATTATTATTATTATTATTATTATTATTATTATTATTATTATTATTATTATTATTATTATTATTATTAGTAGTAGTAGTAGTAGTAGTAGTAGTAGTAGTAGTAGTAGTAGTAGTAGTAGTAGTAGTAGTAGTAGTAGTAGTAGTAGTAGTAGTAGTAGTAGTAGTAGTAGTAGTATTGTTATTATTATCATCATCATACTCATCAGCATCATCATCGTCATCATCATTAGAGGAATATCTTTAGTCTCTTTATTAATTTGTTCTTTTTATCTTGTTTCAGCACCTAATCTGATCTTAATTCTTCATTGTCATTTCACAATTAAATACCTTTTCCTGAATTTGACAAACAGTGTTATGTCCCACTCATTTATGAAGAATTAAAATCTTACTCGATCCATCATGAGCACTATCCAATGCCCCGCCCTGGCTGCCAGACCGAATGGCCCACATCCACACCAACTGAAGTATTGATCCGCCTCATCGACATCCACAGCGCCACAACCCACCAAGCTTCTGCCCCTGCCAGACCTACAGCAGCCAGGGCAGAGAAGGTCCGGCGTCCCACGGTTTCCGCAGCTGGGACAAGTGAGACATGGGCCTATTTCGAACAGAGGTGGTCCGACTATAAACAAGCCACACACCTCGAGGATTATGACGCCGTCTTTCAACTCCTCGAGTGCTGTGACGAAGCGCTTCGAAAAGATTTAACAAGGACATTCGGCGCCCTTGCTGGCAGTGATGAACAGACTGTACTTGCTAACATTAAGACACTTGCTGTACGCCAGGAAAACGTGATGGTCGCCCGTGTCCAGCTCCAGCAAATACGCCAGGACCGTGACGAGCCTGTCAGAGCCTTTGCTGCCCGTCTGAGAGGACAAGCTGGGGTGTGCAATTTCAAAATAAAATGCACAGCCGCCACTTGCGAAACAAAGGTAGATTACAGTGACATGATGATTCGAGATGCCCTCATACGAGGCATCGAAGATGAAGAAATTCGACTAGATATCCTCGGCGAATCACAACAGGAAATGACTCTGGAGGACGCACTCCGGTATGTCGAGGCAAAGGAGAGCGGGAAACGTTCAGCCAGTCGCCTTGTCGCGAGCAGCCCATCGACCATAGTAGCAGCTACAAGTTCATACAGACGTCAAGAAAAGAGCCGTTTTCAACCCAAACCGAGTGACAGCCAAAACCACGCATCCCCATGCAACTACTGCGGCAGACCAGGTCATGGACAAAGCAAACAAGAGCGTATAAAGAAATGTCCAGCATACGACCGCAAGTGCACCAAATGCGGCATACCCCACCACTTTGCGAGCGTTTGCCGTCAGTCATCGCGGAATCTACCAAACACTGCACAGAACGCCCTCGATGATTCCTCTGCCATTTTCAATAGTCTATGTGAGGTGACTGATGACGATCCAAGATCAAACACGAACTCTGTCTCCCTTGATCATCATATCTACAACGAATTTTGTAGGGCATGGGAGAAACGTGCCTCCGATCCTCAACCATTTGTCGATGTCACTGTCCAGGCGGTACCCTCAGATGCCCAGTCACTTGGCCTCACTCCAACTGTTTCTAAACCCACCTCCGCAATCCCTTACTCTGCGATGGCTGACACTGGATGTCAGTCTTGCCTAGCTGGCTTGAAGCTCCTGCACAAGATAGGACTCAAACGACGCGACCTCCTACCAGTCACCATGAGGATGACTGCTGCAAACAGTGGCGCCATTGACATCGTTGGTGCTCTCCCACTCCGCATCTCTGGGACATCCCCCACCGACACCATGCTTGAAACCTATCAGATGGTGTATTTTACCTCCGCCACGGACAGGATGTTCCTATCCAAGCAGGCATGTATTGCCCTGGGCATGATATCCCCAGCTTCCCCCACGATCGGTGAGGCGAGTACCCTCCATAACACCGAGAGCGAAACAACTTTTAACGCACTAATCACTGACCAGGCCTGCGAATGCCCACGACGCCAACCACCACCACCACGTCCTACAACCCTCCCTGTCCCAGCCACAGAGGAGAACGTGGAATATTTACAAAAATGGCTGCTCGACCACTATCGATCCAGCTCTTTCAACGTATGCGAACATCAACCTCTTCCAAAGATGTCTGGACCTCCCATCCGTCTCATGATAGACCCTGATGCCCATCCTGTCGCCCACCATACCCCCATACCAATTCCAGTGCACTGGCAAGAGGAAGTCAAAGCTGGCCTAGACCAAGACGTGCGGCTTGGTGTTATTGAACCAGTTCCTATTGGCACTCCGGTCACCTGGTGTCATAGGATGGTGGTCTGCCCCAAGAAGTCGGGAAAGCCACGACGAACAGTTGACCTCCAACCGCTCAATCGTCATGCCACCCGTGAAACTCACCATACCCAGTCTCCTTCCACCAAGCCCGAAAGGTACCACCCCACACTCGCAAGACCGTCTTCGATGCTTGGAATGGATATCATAGCGTTGCTCTTGATGAACGAGACCGCCACTTGACAACATTCATCACTCCATGGGGCCGATACCGTTACCTCGTTGCCCCACAAGGATACATTTCCTCAGGGGATGGATATAGTCGCAGATTTGACGAGATCGTCGCCGACTTCCCCCAGAAAACAAAGTGCATTGATGACACACTCATGTGGTCTGACACCATCGAAGATGCTTTCTTTCAGACTGTTCAATGGCTTGATATCTGTGCTAATAATGGCATCGTACTAAACCCATCCAAATTCAAATTCGCCAGAACCACAGTTGAATTTGCTGGTTTCGAAATAACCCCAAACACCGTACGTCCCTGTGCACGTTACCTTGAGGCCATCCGAAACTTCCCCACCCCTCGAAGTATCACTGATGTCAGGAGTTGGTTCGGCCTCATCAACCAGGTCTCTTACGCCTTCGCCTCAGCTGACCGAATGTTGCCATTCCGTGAAACCTAAAGGCTGGAACTCGCTTCGAATGGACAGACAAGTTAAACAGCCTTTTTGAAGAGTCTAAGGCTCTGATCATCAATGAGATCCACCACGGGGTCGAGATCTTTAACAAAACCAAGCCCACATGCCTTGCCACAGATTGGAGCAAGAACGGTATCGGCTTTTGGTTATTTCAAAAGCATTGCTCCTGCCCTTTGTCCAAACCATTCTGCTGTAAAACGGGCTGGAGAATCACATTGGTGGGGAGTAGATTCACCAGCGGAGCAGAATCCGCTATGCCCCCATTGAGGGTGAAGCACTCGCCGTTGTCGATGCACTTGACAAAGCTCGCCACTTCACTCTGGGTTGCTCTGACCTCATTGTGGCAGTTGACCACAAGCCCTTATTAAAGACATTTGGTGACCGCTGTCTTGATGACCTCCCTAATCCCCGCCTGCGCAACCTGAAGGAAAAGGCCCTACGGTATCGCTTCCGAGTTGTACACATCCCTGGCATACGTCACGCTGCGGCTGATGCTGTGTCCCGCAGCCCTGTGAGTGACCCAACCATCCTTACACTTCCTGATGACGTGGCCACCTTACTACCGTCTGCCGACTCTCCCATCAGGCCTAACCTGCCACACACGTTCCTCCAAGCCATCCGCACCGAGTACCAGGACGACCCGACGCAAATCTGCTCCCAGACTGACTCAAAACCCACTGAGCTGGTCAAGTCAGTGACGTGGGACGATATCAGACTTGCCACATCCAGTGACCCCACCATGATTGCCCTGAGCAAAATCATCGAAGACGGCTTTCCCGATGATAGAGCCGCCCTGGGTCCCGAAATCCGTCCATACCATCAGTTTAGGCAAAACCTTAACACGTTTGATGGGGTGATCCTTTACTATGACCGCGTCGTCGTTCCCCCATCGCTTCGCGATCAAGTACTTCGGTCCCTACACTCAGCCCATCAGGGCATATCTCAAATGCTCTCACGTGCGGAAGTCTCTTTCTTCTGGCCTGGCATGACCCCGGCCATCACTGAAACACGGGCCCACTGCTCATCATGCAACCGCATGGCGCCTTCTCAACCACATGCACCACCAACCCCTCCAACGAGTCCAGTATACCCCTTCCAGTGCATTGTTGCTGATTATTTTCACTACCGTGGTCACAACTACCTAGTGGTGGTGGACAGGTATAGTAGCTGGCCCATAGTGGAGGAAGCGTCCAATGGTGCTGCTGGCCTCATAGCTGCTCTGCGACGCATATTTGTAACCTATGGCATTAGTGATGAACTTACGTCTGATGGAGGACCAGAGTTTACTTCCCTGGCCACTACTACATTCCTCCGCAACAGGGGCGTCACACACAGACTTTCATCAGTTGCCTTCCCTCACAGCAACTGCCGTGCAGAGGTCGGGGTGAAAACAATAAAACGTCTAATCACAGACAACACCGGCGCACAGGGTTCCCTGGACACAGACAGGTTTCAGCGCGCTATATTACAATACCGAAATACACCCGACCGCGACACCCACCTCTCCCCTGCAATGTGTGTTTTGGCCACCCAATTCGGGACTTCATCCCTATCCACCCGGGAAAGTACCAACCTCATACCACGTGGCGAGAGACCCTTGTATCCCGAGAGGAAGCACTGCGCAACAGGCATATGCGAGCCGCCGAGCGGTTGTCAGAGCACACGCGTCACCTCACTCCACTGGTTGTTGGTGACCCAGTTCGTATCCAAAATCAAACGGGGCCAAACCCTACCAAATGGGACAAAACAGGCCTTGTTATTGAGGTGCGCCAATTTGACCAATATGTCATACGTGTGGACGGTTCTGGTCGCGTCACCTTACGCAACAGGAAATTCTTAAGAAAGTATGAGCCAGTCGTTGCCCGTACACCACTGATGATGGCACCTGGACCCATACACTCCCCCTCCCGGTGACCAGATGCGAACGAAATCTTCACCCTTCACCTTCTAAGGCCACAGGGCCTGAACCACCTAAAAGCACCCCATCCACCCCCCATCTACAACCATCTCCATGTGCCACCCCAGAAGAGCCACCACTCCTGCATTGTCAAACATCGACCACACCATCCACACCTTTGCTGATGCCACAGATATCACCATCAGTCAAAAAACCACCACCTGTCCCTCGAGCCCTCCGCGTGTTATTACACCACAATGCCCCTGGCCTTAAAGAACAACCCATGAACACTTCCATGGAGACATTACCAACTCCTCCAGGTCCACGGCGATCAACAAGGAACACTAAACTTTAATTGACTAAACCATTAGTGTATTAACCATATTTCATTTCAATTCCTTTACATATATAATGTTTTATTATAGTTCAATTATTGTTTCTCTTTCGAGGTTACATTCCAGTGGAAACCAATCCATTCAGTCTTTTACGCTTCCACTTCGCTCCAAAGACTTGGGAGGGCGTAGAGGAATATCTTTAGTCTCTTTATTAATTTGTTCTTTTTATCTTGTTTCAGCACCTAATCTGATCTTAATTCTTCATTGTCATTTCACAATTAAATACCTTTTCCTGAATTTGACAAACAGTGTTATGTCCCACTCATTTAATCATCATCATCATTATTATCATTATTGTTATTATTATTATTATTATTATTATTATTATTATTATTATTATTATTATTATTATTATTATTACTATTATTATCATTATTATCACTGTATAATTATCATCATTATTATTATTATTATTGCTATCTTATTATTATCATTATTATTATTCTTTTGTTTTTATTATTATTATTATTAGTATTATTATTATTATTATTATTATTATATTATTATTATTATTATTATTATTATTATTATTATTATTATTATTATTATTATTATTATTATTATTATTATCATTATCATTATCATTATCATTATCATTATCATTATCATTAATATTATTATTATTATTATTATTAATATTATTATTATTATTATTATTATTATCATCATCATCATCATCATCATCGTTACCACAGAAACACCAGAAAGAGTAATAGGTAAAGAAGGAGAGACAACAAATGGAGAGAGACTAGTAGATGTTTGTCTAAAGAATAACATAAAAAATAGCTCACACGTTTTCTTCATAAGGATATACAAGGGAAAATGAAGACAGATGTGAAAAGTCAATCATAGACTACATAATATTTTGCAACTCCCTTTTTTTAGTACAATGGATGCAAAAGTAAACAGAGAAGCAGAAATATTTAGTGATCATCATCTAGTGATAAACAAACTGAGATTATTAACTGAAGAAAAACAAACAGAAAAGGAAAGAGAAGAAAGCTACTAAACTCAAAATAGAAGAACTTAATAAACCAATAGTAAAACAGATATACCAATCCAGGATAAAAAGATATATCAGGGAAAGGCAGATGGATATGAAGGATAACACAATAGAAGAAAAGTGGCAAATGTATAAAGAAACGCTCCTCAGATGTACTGAAAAGGTCTGTAGTAGGAAACAAATTAAAGGAGATAGGAAAAGAACAATATGGTGGAATAAGAATGTCAAGACTAAGATCAAAGAAAAAAAAAGATGCCTGGAATAAATACTTGCAAACAAAGAGACCAGAGGAGAGGATAGATTACGTGCCAAAGAGGAAGTTAGAAAGCAAAACAGGAACAGTGGGACGACTTTGGACAAAGGCTTCAAGAAAGCTATCAAGGAAATCGAAAGCTGTTCTGGAGAGCAATGAAGAGCATGAGAAAGACCAAAGCATGCCCAATACAACAAATTAAGAATGCCAAAGGAGAAATAATGAAAGGAGAAATCGTCGAAACTTGGAGAAAGTATTTTCAACAATTACATAATCCCTCCAGAACATATGAAACAACGAGTACATATAATTTAGTAAGAGTAACAAGTAATCCAAAGGAAACAGCTGAAGATGTAGATATATCAATGGAAGAAATCCAAACAGCTATAAGAAAAGTGAAATTAGGAAAGACTCCAGGAGCAGATCAAATTTATCCAGAAATTATTAAAAACCAAGGGAGAGAGGCAGACAAACGACTACATGCAATATGTCAACAAGCATGGAAGTCCAAACCGGTGCCAGGCGACTGGAAAAGGGAACGGTAGTACCAATACACAAGAAAGGATAAAGTATGGAATGCTCAAACTATAGAGGGATATCACTACTTAGCGTACCAGGAAAAGCGTATACCAGGATTCTGGAAATGAGACTAAGGAAAAGAGTAGGGGATCAGATTGAAGATCACCAGAGTGGATTTAGACCAGGAAGAAGTGTACAAGACCACATATTTACAGCTAAACAAATAATAGAAACATTCCTTTGACTTGCACCTGTGTTTTATTGACTTAGAAAAGGCATTTGACACTGTGAGGAGGAACGAAATATGGCAGTCCTTAAAGAACACAATGTAGAGCAAAATTTAATAGAAGCCATTAAAAGTTTTTACGATAAACCAACTTGTGCAGTGAGGGTAGCTGGAAACATATCTGCAGAATTTGGTAAATATAGAAGTAAGACAGGGTTGTAGCCTAAGTCCTCTTTTGTTTATATTTATGAATTCAGTCGCCAAAGTATCCTGAAAAGGAAGAAGATTAATGTAGGCACGTGGAAGCTCAAACCAGTAAATGTATCAATGCTTTCATTTGCTGATGATTTAGTTCTGTTTGGAAAATCAGAAAGAGACCTCCAGTCAAATATCAACATAATGAATAATGAATTAAATAAAAGAGGAATGAGATTAAATGCGAAGAAAATCAAAACAATGATAGTAACTAGGGAAGAAAATACAAAATCTTCAATTGGGCAGGAGACTTTAAAACAAGTTCACAGCTATAATTACATAGGCGTAATGATTAACTCAGAGGGAAAACTAAGAGAAAAAATCAGCCAGAGAATTCAAAACGCAAGTGCAATATATAACCATATAGGAAAGGCATTTGTAGGTAAGCAAGAAATGGCAGTATACAACACAGTTTATTGTCCTACACTCCTCTATGGCGGGGAAACCTGGACTTTAGACAGTAGGGAATACAGTAGAGTACAGGCAGCCGAAATGAAATATCTAAGAAGAATAGTAGGGAAAACTAAAAGAGATAAAATCAGAAACACAACAATAAGAGATCAAACCAAAGCAGATAGCATAAACACTAAGATAGAAATAAATCAACTCAGATGGTTGTGGCATAACAGAATGAATGACAACAGAATAGCTAAATCAGTATACGGTTCTAAAACTCAAGGTAAAATACCAAAAGGCGGACCTCGAAGAAAGTGGGAAAAAGATGTAAAAGTGGCATTAACGCAAAGAAATTTAGCTTCCATGGAAGGAAACCGAAAATATCAGGACAGGGGATCCTGGAGAAAGATCATTTCGCATCTAATCCCATACACCGGAAGGTAGAATGAGAGCGGATAAAGAAAGAAAGAATCATCCTCATCATCATCATTATCATCATTATTATCATTATTATTATTATTATATTATTATTATTTTTATTATTATTGTTATTATTATCATTATTATTACTATTATTATTATCATTATCATTATTATTATTATTATTATTATTATTATTATTATTATTATTATTATTGTTATTGTTATTATTATCATTATTATTATTATTATTATTATTATTATCATTTTTATTAGTATCATTATTATTATTATTATTATTATCTCCTACCGGACCATCTCCTACTAGACGCGTCCCCAGGTTGCGGATAGGGGAACAGCCTCTAGATATAGAGGTAAGCTGCGAATACCGAATAAGCAGTCGCGGACAAAACTGGCGTTAGCCAGTGGAGACGAGCGGGGTTGCAGAGTAGGAACTAAGCCCTTAGAAAATGCTCTAAATGTCCTGTGAGGTGGCTAACAGGCGAACCGAGGCGCCTTGATCACCCCCCCCCCAGGGTAAACAGAGCTCGTTAACCTGGAAAGGCAGTTTGTTTAGAGAAGGAAAACTCCGATTTCAAACCATGGGCAGACAGGGCTTATGAGCTTGGGAAGCTACCTGTCTAGGAGTGAATCTCAAAATATATCCTGGTCATCCAGGATAGGAGTTAGGCATAGGGTTAACGCACCATAGCTTGTAAAAAATAGAATGTTACAGAAACCGACAATGGAATAAAATATACGAATACAGGTGAAGGAAAGACTGACACAT
Source organism: Doris montereyensis (assembly GCA_037039925.1). Lineage (NCBI taxonomy): Eukaryota > Metazoa > Mollusca > Gastropoda > Nudibranchia > Dorididae > Doris > Doris montereyensis. The sequence continues at coordinate 52,050 of JAXRKP010000904.1, read as the reverse complement.
AGAGTTCTGGATCTGCAGCTCAACAAAACCAGACTGGACTGGCGATCCAGAACACTGTACCAATGATGAGTGAGGACAAAGCAGAAAGGAAGCCAGCAACCAGACTATGTCAAGTCTTCTGAATCCAATACAATTAATTTCGCTGGGCGATGGAATGTAGGCACACTTTATCAGACAGGAAAACTTGCGCCCAGGCAGTAGACAGGTAAGCACCTGTACGGGGAGTAGATGATCCCGCCCTCCACGAGTCTCCTGTTGCTTTGCAGGCAGGTTTTGACTGACCAAAGGCTAAGGGAGTTAACCCTGACAGAAAATAACAACCTGCTGCCTTGCAGGCTGGTCTTGAATGACTAAAGGCTAAGGAGTTAACCTTTATAGAAAATAACAACGCCCGGTAGGGGGCCTCAAGGTGGCAGCCCCACCATCTACCTAGGTTACAGTGGGCTAATCCCCTGCTTATCCAAAATAAACTGATTCAAAGTAATATATACAATGATATACCCGGCTTGAACCTTCGAAGACGACTCTGGAAAAGAACACGGACTGGGATTTTTGGAACATGAAATGTTAGGGCAATTAATGGAAAGGAGTTAGAATGAGCTGAACAAATGGAAAAATTCAAAGTAGACATTTTGGCTATTACAGAAACAAAGAAAATAGTACAAGGAATAGAAAATGTAGGACCAAATCATACTTTTAATCTTCTCAGGAGTAGATGTCAAAGATAGAGCTAGAACAGAGTAGGTCTCCTAATGCATAAATGGCAAGAAATGCTACTAGAAAGTTGGAAATTTGTAAGCCCACGACTATTAGAGGCAAATATTAAACCAAAAGGAAGAGACATTAAATTATTAATAGCTTATGGACCAAACGAAGATGCCACCAAAGAAGAAAAAGATATCTTCGAAAATGATTTACAAATAGCTGCGAGAATCTCAAACCCAAACAGGAATTAATTATGAGATTTAAACGCTAGAGTATGCAACAATGTAAAGACATTAGGAGGAGTAATAGGTAAAGAAGGAGAGACAACAACTTCTCCAAATAGAGAGAGGCTAATAGATTTTTGCCTAAAGAATAACATGAAAATAGCTCACATGTTTTCTTCATAAAGATATTCACAAATAAACAAGAGTAAATGAAGACAGATGTGAAAAGTCAATCATAGACTACATAAGAGTTAGCGGTTCTCTATTTTACAGTACAATGGATGCTAGAGTAAACAGAGGAGCAGAAATATTTAGTGATCATCATCTAGTGATAGCCAAAATGAGATTATTAAAGGAAGAACACAAACAGAAAAGGAAAGAGAAGAAAGCTACTAAACTCAAAATAGAAGAACTTAATACACCAATAGTAAAACAGATATACCAATGCAGGATAAAAAGATATATCAGTGAAAGGCAGATGGATCTGAAGGAAAGCACAATATAAGAAAAGTGGCAAAAATGAAGAGGTCTGGGGTAGGAAACAAATCAAAGGAGATATGAAAAGAACAGCATGGTGGAATGAGAATGTCAAGACTAAAATTTAAAAAAAGAAAGATGTCTGGAATAAATACTGCATACAAAGAGACCAGAGGATAGAATAGATTACGTGAGTAAAAGAACTATCGCCAAAGAGGAAGTTAGGAAAGCAAAACAGGAACAGTGGGACGAGTTTGGACAAAGACTTCAAGAAAGCTATCAAGGAAATCAAAAGCTGTTCTGGGGAGCAATGAAGAGCATGAGAAAGACCAAAGTATGCCCAATACGACAATTAAGAATGTCAAAGGAGAAATAATGAAAGGAGACAGCGAATCATTGAAACTTGGAGAAAGTATTTTCAACAATTACATAATCCCTCCAGAACATATGAAACAAGGAGTAAAGATCAATTAGTAAGAGTAACACGTAATCGAGATGAGACAGCTGAAGATGTAGATGTCTAAATGGAAGAACTTCAAACAGTTATAACAAAAAGTGAAATTAGGAAAAGCCCCAGGAGCAGATCAAGTTTATCCAGAAATGATTACAAACCAAGGGACAGAGGCAGACAAACGACTACATGCAATATGTCAACAAGCATGGAAGTCCTAATAGGTGCCAGGCGACTGGAAAAGGGAACTGTAGTACCAATACACAAGAAAGGATAAAGTATGGAATGCTCAAACTATAGAGGGATATCACTACTTAGCGTACCAGGAAAAGCGTATACCAGGATTCTGGAAATGAGACTAAGGAAAAGAGTAGGGATCAGATTGAAGAACACCAGAGTGGATTTAGACCAGGAAGATGTGTACAAGACCACATATTTACAGCTAAACAAATAATAGAAACATTCCTTGAGAGAAACATTGACTTGCACCTGTGTTTTATTGACTTAGAAAAGGCATTTGACACTGTGAGGAGGAACGAAATATGGCAGTCCTTAAAGAACACAATGTAGAGCAAAATGTAATAGAAGCTATTAAAAGTTTTTACGATAAACCAACTTGTGCAGTGAGAGTAGCTGGAAACATATCTGCAGAATTTGGTGTAAATATAGAAGTAAGACAGGTTGTAGCCTAAGTCCTCTTTTGTTTATATTTATGAAATCAGTCGCCAAAGTATCCTAAAAAATGAAGAAGATTAATGTAGGCACGTGGAAGCTCAAACCAGTAAATGTATCAATGCTTTCATTTGCTGATGATTTAGTTCTGTTTGGAAAATCAGAAAGAGACCTCCAGTCAAATATCAACATAATGAATAATGAATTAAATAAAAGAGGAATGAGAGTAAATGGAAAGAAAACCAAAAACAATGATAGTATCTAGGGAAGCTAAAACACAAAATCTTAAATTAGGCAGGAAGATTTTAGAACAAGTTCAAAGCTACAATTACCTAAGAGTGATGATTAACTCAGAGGGAAAACTAAGAGAAGAAATCAGCCAGAGAATCAGAAAGGCAAGTGCATTATATAATCATCTAGGAAAGGCATTTGTAGGTAAACAGGAAGTGTCAACAAAAATCAAAATGGCAATATACAACACAGTTTATTGTCCTACTCTCCTCTATGGCCATGAAACCCGGATCTTAGACAGTAGGGAATACAGTAGAGTACAAGCAGCTGAAATGAAATATCTAAGAAGAGTAGTAGGGAAAATTAAAAGAGACAAAATCAGAAACACAACAATAAGAGATCAAACCAAAGCAGATAGCATAAAATCTAAGATAGAAATGAATCAACTCAGATGGTTTGTACATGTTAACAGAATGAATGACAATAGAATAGTAAAATCAGTATACAGTGCTAAAACTCAAGATAAAATACCAAAAGGCAGACCTCGAAGAAAGTGGGAAGAAGATATAAAAGAGGCATTAACGTAAAGAAATTTAACTTTCACGGAAGAAAACAAAAAATGTCAGGACAGGGCAGCCTGGAGAACGATCATTTCGGGAATCTAATCCCATACACCGGAAGGTAGAATGGGAGCTGATAAAGAAAGAAGGAAAGAAAACTTGCGCAGACAATAAATGAAATGGACAAATGTAAAATAGATATCCGGTCTATATGTCAATCACCTTGGACTGACAATGGCAAAAGAGATGTCGTTACTGGTCATACGATCCTCTACTCAGGAAGAGAAGACAATCAACATATGAATGGAGTTGCCCTGATACTATCAAAAACGGTAAAAAAGACTTTGTTGGAATGGGAACCAATGGGTGAAAGATTACTGAAATCTAGGTTTACTTCCAAATTCGCAAAGATGACCATCATCGCCTGTTACGCCCCACAAGAAGACAAAAGTGAAGAGGAGAAAGAACAATTGTATAAAAGACTTAACAGCACAGTACAAAAGACTCCAAGACATGATCTACTTATTGTTTTGGTGGTTTAAACGCCAAAGTTGGAAAATTTAATAGTCAAAGAGAACACATAATGGGGCGTAAAGGACTAGCTGCAGACATGAATGACAATGGAGAACGTTTGGCGGAATTTTGCGCAGAAAACAATTTAATCATTGGATGAACCATTTTTAAGCATAGAGACATCCACACATATACATGGACCTCTCCAGACGGAAAAACCAAAAACCAAATTGACCACATCACTATCAATAATCAATGGAAGACATCACTCTTAAATGTGAGAACAAGGAATTAAGAAGACAAAGAAAAGTGACATCAGGAAAGGAAAATTTGACGTTGGAAAACTACAAAACGAAGAAACTGCTACAAAATTCAAAATAGAGTTCTCGAATCGTTACCAGGCCATGCTGGATGAGCAAGAATTGTCATTGACGAAATTCAACCAGGAACTGCCAGACCTGAGCCAGGAATTACTGGGTGTGGGACCTAGCAAAAGAAAGAAAGAAAGGTGGATATCAGATCAATCATGGAGTGATCGAAGAAAGAAAACAGACAAATTCCGCCTACTGATCACCAGATCAGAAAGAATTAAAGAACAAATCCATAATGAATATAAGATGCTAGACGAAAAGTAAAAAGTCAGTCAAAGCGGACAAGAAAGCTTACTATGACATGTTAGCAGAAAGAGCAGAAAAGCAAGCCAAATACAAGATATGA
>JAXRKP010000904.1:0-42500 GCA_037039925.1 Doris montereyensis | reverse complement strand
GAGACGCTTTAAGGCGTGTTGAGAGAGAGAGAATAGATTCATGGAAAATAGAGAGCGAGAGAGAAAGACAGAACAATATAGATGTCAGATCGATTTGATAGATAGATAGATAAATAGATAGATGTCATCCATTCAGTGCAATTTATTCAATGGTTTCACGGCGTCGACGACAACATACTAGACTGAGAGAGAGAGAGAGAGAGAGAGAGAGAGAAAGAGAGAGAGAGAGAAGAGACTTCAGAGAGAGAGAGAGAGAGAGAGAGAGAGAGAGAGAGAGAAAGAGAGAGAGAGATAGAGATAGATAGATAGATAGATAGAGTAGATAGATAGATAGATAATAGATAGACGTAGAGAGAGAGAGAGATAGATAGATAGATAGTTTCGAGATAACTCTCTCACTCTCTCTCTCACTCGTCAGACTCCATCAGACAGGCACACAGACACAGAGAATCCAACAAACACACCCACACAGAGAGAGCAGACACAGCGTAGATCAACATACGATTTTTTGAGAGAGAGATCTTGTCTTCTACCTCCCAGCCTCAGAAATTAAAACGAGAGAGAGGCCCGAGTTCTGAGTGTGCACTCTTAAAACTTTTTTTCTCTAGAGTCAAAGGATGGCGTTTATGTTATCGCCATTACTTTCCTCTCTAATCATCAGAGCCGTGAGAGAGAGAGCCCTCTGTCTCCTCCGCTCAAGAGAGACACACAGACACTCTCTCTCTCTCTCTCTCGATATATATATATATATATATATATATATATATATATATATATATATATATATATATATTGCCTTGTTATTTTCTGTCAGGTTAACTCCTTAACCTTTGATCACCCCAGACCAGCCTGCAAAGCAGCAGGTCGTTATTTTCTGTCAGGGCTAACTCCCTTTTTTGGTCAGCAAGACCCGCCTGCAAGGCAGCAAGAGACTCGTGGAGGGCGGGGCCGCCTAATCCCCGTACAGGTGCTTACATGTCCACTGCCCGGTGATGTATGCTGATGGTGACAAAAAGGCTGGCGACAACGTTGGCGGTGTCACAATCACGATTTGCACTATTTAGGGTTTGGGTACATTGCAATTCCAAAAGCTTAGCCTTGAGATTCTGTAATAGATTATCTTTTCTGAAGCACGCCAAGCGTTGCTTCAAATAACCCTAATGTCCTCACAAGCACAAATCTTGGCTTTCTCTGTTCTTTATTTTTGCACCAGTATGTCAAAATCTCTTCAATATGTAGCCACTTATGTAAGCCATGGCATTTTTCGAGTTGTACCAGACATTCCATTTTCAGCGAGTTTATGATATTTGCGATCAAAAGCGGCTAAAAAAAAGGTTTTTGGTCACTCTCAAATATGGGCCTTGATCTATTTTCTGCTAGATCAGAATTTGACGATGTCAAATTGAGCAGGAAAGTGTATGTCTTCCTTGCAATTAATCCCGCTATTTGTTAAAATAATTTTGTCAAGCATTATCTGGCAACACGCGATTCTGAACTCTTGAAGTAAGGCTGGGGTGAAAACTGAGGGTTTGCAAAGTCGTAGAGGTTAATGGCTGTGGGGAGGATTAAAAGATTTGCGTTGTTGGTAGGCCTAACCCTCTTTCTTTCGGAGAACGTCTCTTTGCTACAAGATTGCATGGGGGATAAGGTATATCAAATAAAGTTTACACAGCCTTAATGAGTTTTAATTGTCTCTTCTTTGCGCTTGTAAACTGAGAATTCCCAGTGTTCCGAACACAAAATATTTTCAGGGAAGAAAGCGGCCGCTGATTTTCAATGTAACCCATTTCCCTACATCGTTATGTATCTAAGGGGAAACCAATAAAGTGGACAGATTGGGCCGATTATATCGTCCCATTAGTACAATTCATTGCAGAATACCAATAACCGTACTGCGGTTTCTTTGTTCTTACCACGTCAACGGCAACCTCATTAGCGCATACATGGATATCAATGTCTTCTGTTCATCGTGTCTGTCATTGTTGGAATCTCAGTATTCTATGAATTGGAATCCATATTTACAAAAAACAAACAAATACAAACATAACAATAAAAGTGTTACTGTGTAGCCGAGTGTGCAGCGGGCTCTGCTGATCTCTTCTTGGCAACCCATCCCTCTTATATAGGCCCTATACAAAACAAACACGGGCGTCCGAGAGAGTTGCCACATCACAAGCTCATGAATCAGTACTGAAGATGCTATCAATGCTAATTTGTGCTAAAATAATTCTTAAAATCAATCATAAATCAACCCAAAAAGATAGTAAGGTATCGATAGTATCATGAACAGTTTCTTATCAATTGAGAGCTAAGGTATCAAATGTATTAAGAAACTGCTTTAAAAATTCATTATAAAAATTCCAACAAATTGGGCATTTGGGTAAAGTGTTGGGGCTTTAACTGTAATGAATGAATACGCGTGTTTACCTACAGACACGATTAATATCTATGTCCAGGCAAGTGGAAGTGATGGAATGTGCATAAGTGGGCAATATTATCCTTTAAACTGGTTAGTTTGTTTATCTCGCGTACGCGAACTTTGCACTTAAGCTATCCTGGCGGCAGAGCTATTCTATTTTGGGCCAACCACGCTTTCTTCCCCCTCTGTTCAGAATAATGAACTGGTCAATAAGTCTGAGAGGTACAAGAGGTTATAGGGTATGTCAAATAGGCATTTGGTAGGATTTCAATTTTGCCATGGCGGCGGCCGGAACGGCCTGCTCTTTTCGATTTCCAACCACTGAGGGTTCTTTACATGCGCAAAAGCAAATGTGACCTCCTTTATTTTTGTCCGTCTCCGTTATGACTAGAATCTCATTTCATCCTTTACTACATGATGAGAGAGCAGAAGAAACTCGAGGGAAAAAAACTGATTTCAAATTCAAGCCTACACGGTCAGGATTTGAACCCATCTTTACCTTTGGCTTGGTAGGCAAGTGCTCACCCCATGGCTCGGTAAATGTACCAGTAAATGCCTTCTTTGGGGCTTACTCCGGCTAGACTAGAAGTAGTAGAAGCCAGTATAGTGTTCTCGTCCCTACCCGTACAATGTCCATCCATGTTTCCGACAATTCAACCGTTCGTTTGACAGCAGAACGGGTGAAGGGACAAAACTAGTCCTAATTTTTTTTGCCTAAATTAATCCCTTTCTTCCAACACCGACAGGCCAACAGGGATGAAAAATTAATCACACTAGCTGAAAAGCTTACCCACTGGTGTGGCAGATTCTGGATCAAGATTTGATATCAACGGATTGTGCTAATGCTGGAGAAAGGCATTGATTCCCCACCTGTCTCTTCCTTTTGTTCAATTGTCTCTTCTTCTTCTTCTTCTTCTTCTTCCTTCGGCTTCTTCTTCTTCTTCTTCTTTTTTCTTCTTCTTTTACATTTTGTAAATATAAGCAACAGCTAATCCTTTGACATTCATGGCTGGCAAAACACAAACAGTAAAGGAGACTTCAACTACAAACCTTTACAGCTACCCTTAATAAGTCAAAGAGAAATACGACGAGTCTTTCATAAAAAGCAATTTTAGATTACGGTAGCTGTATCTAGGACCTATACTATCAGGTGTACAAAGAAATATATGAAAACAAAAGAATGCATCACGTTTTGTAACTGATAACTACGTATACACATACGAAACAGGCAAATGAAATTAAAAACTAGACACTATTTCCTTTCATTGTGAATACTTCTAATTATTTTAACGAGTAGAGCAAACAGCCCACGGTGGCTTTAGTACGTGCCTTTGGTTCTATCTTTTAGATCATGAAGATGACAATGATGTTACTCACAGTCAATACCAAACGTTGGCACATTGATATTGATACTTTACCAATTACAAGATCCAACAAAAACGTGTAATACAAATCGTATCTTGAAAATTTTAAAACGAAATAAAGAATCCAATATAGCGTGGATCTCCCGTCAGAGGGTTCGTCAAAAGACCTCAAGACATTTGCATCGATGTGTGTATATTGATACACGACACAGTTCTAGCTGTCTTAAGATACGTTTCCATGTGTACGTCATGCGTGATGCGTAAACAACGATTTCCCATGGAAATTTAACTAGGGCGTTTCCATGTATGCGTGATGTGTATCAACGATAATACGTGTAGTAATTATCATCATCAGTAGCGCCAAAGCTTCAATGAAATTATGACTCCCATCCAAAAACAACGCTAGGATAATAATAATGATAATATTAATAATATAGTTATAATAATAATAATAATAATAATAATAATAATAATAATATTAATAATAATAATAATAATAATAATAATAATAATGATAATAATAATAATAATAATAATAACAATAATAAATAATAATAATAATAATAATAATTAGTGTGTTTGGGAAACCTAAAGAACGATTTCTTTACTCCACTTTTATCACTATCATAGCCACTCTTGCGGCCATACACACTGCACTTCCTACCCATTTTGCATGTTCAATAAAAAAAATAATCACAATAATAATATGATAGATCTAGATCTAGATATCTAGATCTAATCTAGATTGAATTCAAATTTTACAATCCTGGTCATAATCACAAATACATGATACATGTAGATCTAATAATAACACTCCAATGAGTAACTGATAATAATCACAAATGATAATAATAACAATCCAATGAGTAACTGTGATGAAAATGATACTAATAATAACAATCCAATACGAGTGAATGAGTAACTGATAATAATAATATTAATAATCAATTTGAAAACAACCACGCTCAACTCGATTTGAAAATTGACGCCGTGCTAATTACACACTACACACTGACCGCGTAGAGACAAGCGATGAGATATGAGCGAGGTGACGTTGGGACCATCGGCCTCCGTGTGTGGGGAATTTTCAGATGTTAATAAAGGAAATTGTGTAGACTGTGTGTGAGGAAGTTTCAGATGTTAATAAAGATAATTTTGTGATAACGTGTGAAGAGTTTTCAGATGTTAATAACGAGAATGTTGTGAGAACGTGCCAGAGTAATTTACAGATGTTAAGAAATGGAATTTTGTGATAACGTGTGTGAGGAATTTTCAGATTTAATAACGAGAATGGTATGTGAACGTGTGAGGAATTTCAGATGTAAATAAAGAGAAATTTGTGAGAACGTGTATGAAGAATTTACAAATGTGAATGCAGATGTGAATAAAGGGTTGTTTCTTTAATTTTCCTTTTGGCATGTAATTCTGCCTCTTGTACTGCCCACCATATGCGTTGATCTCAGTTGTACGTGTGTGTGTGTGTGTGTGTGAATGAATGAGAGAGAGAGGGAGGGAGGGAGGGAGAGGGAGGGAGGGAGGGAGGGAGAGAGAGAGAGAGAGAGAGAGAGAGAGAGAGAGAGAGAGAGAGAGAGAGAGAGAGAGAGAGAGAGAGAGAGAGAGAGAGAGAGAGAGAGAGAGAGAGAGAGAGAGAGAGAGAGATATGTTGGAATTATTTTCAGTTGATATATGTTTACCTCTCTGCAATCATTTAACTTTATATTTCGCTGGCTTACGAGAAGACCTCCACTTCAAGATAAAATATAAAGTTGATCTTTAAATAGATAAATGATAATAAAAAAAGCCCAACCTCCCGCCCTACAACAAAGCAAACCAAAAGAACCTGGAAAGTGTACCGGTAATGAATAAAAAGAAAGTTGAACAACACAACATATTTAAAAGTGTCACGAGGAAACAATTCAATACACAAGAACACGAATTATCAAAACCTACATCAATGTAGAAAGTAAAGCTAAAAGGATACATATTATACTGTCAATACGAAAACTTAATTAAAACTCATCTACTACTAGCCTAAAACAAATTAAAAAACATCGGCTATAACGATGTGGTTTAGAGAGAAAAAAGAATTTATAAAGAAAAGAACGAGAAAATGAATTCACTTTCAGTAATGAAATTGAAGGTGGAAAAAATAGGCATCGTTTACTGAAGCTATGTAATTAAATTTTATAGATTGATTTTTTATAATTTGACTTCGCCATTGGCTTTCAAACCCTACTTTACCCCACCACCGATGTGGTAGAGATACTCGCTCCACCCAGCAGGGCCTGCCTCGCTTCACTTCACACTCCCTCCCAGAATTCTGTCGTCTATTGCGCATGCGTTTTGGAATCATTGCAAATGGCGGCACTTGTTATTGTTCCATGGCGTTCATGATACATGGGATTTTATAACCAGTTTTATACACCTATATAGGTACGGATTGGATTATTTGGTGTGTCAGTTATTTTACCAACTCAACAAAATCAGGATATATGAATGGTTGATTCTTCGATTGGACCTAAATCGGTAGTCAGTTGGCCCATACCATGGGCTTTTCCGGCCATGGCTGCAAATTTGCCAGCAAGGCTGAGGCAGTTTTACGTTTATATCCAGACGGTTGCGGTTCATTCACGCAATCCTTGGATTTACAACGGCCCGTTGAATGCAAAGACATATTGTTTATATTAAGAATATTTTGTTTGAGTGAATTTTGTGTCTTGGCTACGCTATGATTAGATCTAGATCTAAATGCTTTTCGGTGCCTAAACTCAATCAAGCAAGAATGACCTCGATCGAGTAGATCCAGTGAAGTAATAATAGGCTAGCCCACTTTATAATTGCTGGGGTAGATCTAGTGTAGAGATGACCAAGAAAAACTTGCCTCAAACCAAGAAAAAATCATTTAATGAAAATAATCACCATAATGACATTAGTATTCATCAAAACATTCTTATATATCTAGTTCTATAATCTACTGATTGTGAAAATCTGCATTTTTATTTTTCAGTCAGTTGCCAGTAGGGCCAGAATCTACAATTTTACAACCATCTCATAAAGATCATCATCAAATCAATGCAATTATTAGGCTCTCAGTGACTTTGTCATACATTTCAGTATGACCAGTTTAGGGATTTGTCTGAATAGTGAGAATGAGTGATGGGCCTTATAGGGTTCTTTCGTTTTGATTACTTAGAACTCTACATTCAAAACTCTTCTCTAGTTTATTTTCTAGATTATAACCCATCTAAGGTGGAAATCCAGACCTAGAGATCTAAACTAGTTATTATCTAATAAGGTAAATGATAGCAATAAACCATGAAAGTTATCCCTCATGAGATTTTCACATAGAGCGATTACCCTCAGTACATTTGACAAAAATTATCCACATTGGATTTGTATTAGTATTGGTCTATTGAATAAAATGGAACCAGGATAGAGATGGTTTGGAATGTTTCTAAAGATAGTAAGAAGTTTATTTTTAAAAGAATTTCCATAGTTTGGAACATTCAAGGGACATTATTATTATAATGGAGAAAAAAGTGAGGGGTAAAAAGATTAAGAGTTGCTTCCAGTTGCTGCAGTATTTTGTGATTAATCTTGATAATTTCACCAAATAAAGCTCGGTGTGAGACAAAGGCAACACGTTTTATTTAAACACAAGCAGTTCAAATGTCAATGATGACAGACATTGTGACTATCAGACTGGCACTAATCATTGATTAGAGATTTTCTGAATTTCGTTTGCTTATATATGACCATATTTCTAAATGTGAAACTTAGTATGGGTATCTTATTTGCATAGGATGCTGTTTAATAACATACACACACCCGCCGCTCCACCACCTTACTCCACCTTCCACCCTGCCCCTGAACCTCCCTCCCACCCAAGGCTAGGTTCCTCCGACATCTCATCCCAACAGCTGTCATGCTTGACAGTGCCTGTCAAAGACCCACATTTTTAACACATGTGCTGGATGGCCATCTATTTTCATCCTGTTTTGGTCTAACAAAACATTGTAGCTTTTGTCTCCTCTTGCCATCCTTGTGGCTTGAAGGTCGACTTTTCTGTGGCAGTGGGGGATGCTCTTAAAATGTGTCCATTTTCATTGTTTTGCCACCATTGGCACAAGCAAAGCGTAAATCTAGCTTTTTGATTGGTTAGCTAATTGTATATTTGATAAAACTAATGCTGTCTGTGCGTCATCAGTGAATCTCGATAGAGTCAAATTAGATAAGAGGTGTCAGATCTGTAGGTGCAAAGAATAGACCCTTCTGATATAGAGCGAGAAAGAATTTTATTGAAATGAATTGTCTTAAATCAGCATTTTACATGGTGCATTAACTCAAGAAGCACTAGCGGCTCATGATGTTACTGGAAGTGACCTTTCTTACAGTGTGGGGCTGCCCCAGCCATTTGCAGGAAAAACTTAGTTTGAAACAATGTTTTCATGTTTAGGCCTACAGATGATAAAAGACCTATAAACGTATATTGTCTGAAAGTTGAAAGAAGAAGGAATGCATATTGAGATGTTATTGCAACAAAAGAAACTTAAACTTAGGACTAACCAATAGCAGCGATAGCTGTGCAATCAACTTAGGTTTGCACGGGTGTGTTGAACGGGAAAGCATCACTTTGACGAATGATAGCGAGGCCACTGGAAAAGCTACGAGCCTAAAATAAATTGTTATCTCATTGGCTGTTTAACTATAAACTCAAGGTCAAACTACGTCATAAACCATTTAAAGAAAGTGTAAATTTCCATTCAAGAAGCCTTGGTGTGGTGGCCCTAAATATAGGGCCTGCGCACTTCCCATGCCCATGATGACGGCCCTGTTACTACAGGGTCACATGATTCCTAGGCCAATCGTAACATCGCCTGAAATAAGGGGCCGTGCTCTTTGGGTGTAAAATGGCTTCATCTGTTAATAGCATTGTGTTTAATGTGTGTGTTTTGATGCTAGAAAAAGATAAAGTGTTATCTTTTTAGATGCGATTGTAGAACTGTTGTAGTGACTACAAAGTAACCACAGTTGCAAATCGTATTCTGCTCTTTATTTATCATGGCTTTGGGGCAGCTATTCCAAACTCAACAATTTTGTTCGGCTTATTAATAAAACTTCTCAGACCATAAATTTCACATTTAAATATCAATTATTAAGTTACGTTGGATTTTTAATTGATAGCATGGTACTATAAATACAAACCAGCCATTAGGCCCAGGCAATCATGTGCGCTGACTTCAGAATCACCCAGGCACAGAATATGGCGAATACACAGTGTGAAATGAAGTAGATAGCTCCACAAAGGTTGATTTACCGCATCTGACAATAGTGGCACTGACATACCGCTTTTTTTAGTTTTTAGTCTCAATTCACTAGATGTGGATGGATTAATGTGTCTAAAAAAGGTCAGATTTATGTGATTTTATATCACTTATCACTAAATTTTGCTATCTAGCGATTATTATATAATGTGCCTGGGGTTGCTCTTGCCATTTGTATTAAAAAACGAGGATGCTCAAAAAGATGAACTTAAAATTTTGACTTGAACAGTGACTGATTTCACCTTTATGGATAATAAGAGACCATAACAAAAATGATTTTTTCTTTAGAATTTTGCCTCATTTAAGATTTTACGATTGGTTTTGCCTTTATGTTTTCCCGTTGATTTCAAATGTTAAGTACAGGCCAGAAATTTCTGCTTTAAGATCAACTATGCATACAGTAGTGACTGCCTAAATACCCACCGCCAAATGCCCGTAATTTCAGTGAAACCCATTTTTACCTGTATTAATTGTCCTTCTAAATGCCTGTTTCAAAACTAAGATCTTCGCCTAAATGCCCGGTCTCAACGGCGACTGCGTGTATCTTTTTCTCCAAAGTATCATAGAATACGTTCGTAATTGATTAGATATTGGGTTTTTTTGTCATACATGTAATCCGATCGCTATTCTAATAGGGTTTATGCCCATCAACAATGTGCCATACATTGCAACCACCTTCATTACCTATCCATTGCAGGCCCTAATGTACTAAATGTTGACCAATCTCTTCATAACTCCACCCACTGTACAGCACATCCTTTGTCCCATTGGATCACTGGTTTGTTATTAGGCAATTAGAATGTCTTCCAACTCCGCCCACATTTCTTTCTTTGATATCGTAATAGCATGCAATCACCTGGTGTCTTTAGACTGGGCGCCATCGTGATGGAGAGGCAAAGTGTGAACAGTTTTATTGTCCCCCAGTCTGGCGTTGGCCGTATCCAATGTCACTTCGGTCTTTTGTGGGGAGAGACGGTCAACCCATCCGCGCGCTCACCACCTCAGTGTTAAAGAGTTTAATGGTTTCCAGATGTCCCTATTTCTTGCATTAAATTTTTCGACAGCTGCTGACTTTTCCAAAACAAACGATCTGGCTATGAATCTTTATCCTTGTCTGTCTGTTGTCTTAATTTTAACATGAGGATTATGAATCAAAGGAGTTGTAAGATTCGTGTTAATTTATTTACACATTGGTCCCATTGGGTGAGGCTTTTCTTTATCCAGTTTTTTCTCATCCAAATTTGCATAGTCATGTGATTGTAGTGTGGGTTATGCCAGTTAATGAGGAAACACTGAATCGGGTCCTTCTTAGCCTCCATAGCAACAACTTAAGTTTGCCCAGCAACATAAAAATAAAAATGAATAAACCAGGAAATAATTTACAAAAGAAGCTTCAAATCCTAAATGCAATTGACAAGTTGCTAGGGAAACCCAATTTCACAGAAATAGGCCTACCCCCAAATTGTTGCCCCTGACTTTTTTTCGCCTAAATGCCCGTTTTGTCTGCTTCCCAAGCACCGGGCATTTAGGCGCTCACTACTGTATAAAGGAAATGCAATATCTCGCTTCTCTCTCTCTCTCTCTCTCTCTCTCTCTCTCTCTCTCTCTCTCTCTCTCTCTCTCTCTCTCTCTCTCTCTCTCTCTCTCTCTCTCTCTCTCTCTCTCTCTCTCTCTCTCTCTCTCTCTCTCTCTCTCTCTCTCTCTCTCTCTCTCTCTGTCTCTCTCTCTTTCTCTCTAACACACACATACAGACATGTATACACACCCTCAAATACAATACAAGGATGATGTATACACATCCTTATTAATACACACCTTAAGTATTGTGTTGTATTACATGTAGGCCTACTACTATTACTACATGAGTATTGATTATTTTTTTTTACACAGTGGCGTGTGAGTATTAGTATTAATTTAGTGCTATTGATGTACTCTTGGAAGAAAGTTTCGGGGTTGACTTGAACTAAGGAGTGAAGCTACTTTGATTTGAGTTTATCAAATATTTTAGACTACCCAACTGTGGGCAGTGTTGGCGGATGCTACTGGTATTTTCTCTTTCTTTTCTTTCCCTCTACTTTTAATTATCTTTTATCTTGCTGTTTCCTCTCATTTCACCCTATGACCAATGCATGTTATTATGGTAAAGTTATATTCCTTCAAGGTCATGGTCCATGGAGCGGAAGCGTGTACTGGTCTCTATAGTTTGGAGAGGGACATTGTGCAATCATAATAATCACCTCCTGGACAGTATGCAGGTTTTTACTTCCAAGCTAGTGTTTGTACCCATTCGTATCTGGGTCGAGTGGGGAAATGTGCATTAAGTGTTTTTCCTAAGGAACATATCTTCGGATCTAATTTTGCTAGTATTAGAACCCGGAACTTAATGATCCTGTACGTTATTGTAAGCCACCAGCGCCACATGGTATACAGTGTAGAAGCATCAAAATTGAAGTCCAATGATTCAAGTTTCTCATAAATCTGTCAAAGTGTAAGGTTTTTCATGCTCTTTGTCTTTGTTAGATTCAAACTCACAACTCAAGTTGATTATGCGTATGAGCCGATTCTCATAATTCGGTCGATTAAGGCCATTTGATGGGAATAAAAACTTTCAAGTAGAGTCTCCCTCGACCCGCATTATATTTATTTAGTGCTGACTGCTGTACAGTAACAGTAGTAACTCAGTCTCATCCTAGATATATCGTGCAGTAATAATAATAATAGCAGTGTGGAGCATGGGAGGGCCCTGAGATGAGCATATACTGCTGGTGACATAGCGCCCGCTGTTTTCTCACACATCGACTTCTACCAGTCCCAGGTAGAGGGCGTGGTGACTGGGAGTCATAAGGTCTCAGGTTTGAATCCAGCAAAGCTAGGTCTGATGTTGTGTTCCTTGGGAAAGAAATTTAACACATACTTTCCCCACTCTACCCAAGTGCAAATGGGTACAAGCGCTAGCTTGGGAGCAAAAACCTGCGCCATGTCCAGGAAGTGATTATTATCACCTGTTCCACTTCACACTATTGAAGCTGGGATAAGTTCAGGCTCTAACAGCCCTGAATGAACTGGATCTCTACAAATTTGCAGAATTTTCTTATCAAGGAACGTTACCAAAAATAATGTGAGGGTCTTTTGCCTGTATCTCCCCTTACTTAATTCAAAGTCTCACAAGTCAAAGTTGTCATCCATTCCCAAGGAATTGAATTAAGAAGTTTCCACTGTATTTTGTGAATGGAGTAAAATTCAATAAAACAAAACAAAGTCCAACTGACATCGACTCCTTTACTAATCACGACCATAAAGGGAGATAACTCACACATGTTGAATTATAATTTCTACTTGTTTTCCAGATTTTTATAGGCATAGGGCATGTGGTAGTTTGCCGCTACTTTCTACGCCACCTTTACTTTCGCTGAGTCTAAATATATATATTCAAGAAATGATTAAGTCATTATGTACCCACAAGAACGCTTTTAACTATTGTAAGGCTAACCTGCCGGCTGACCTCAATATCGGTCAATAATCTTGTTCTGCTGTGAACGAGGCTTCCGCACGTGGCACCAATAGTTTTCTCGCCCCGCTGACGAGGCTGCCGCGCTTGAACACGACGTACCTGTGATTATTGTGATAGTTTTTTATCTTCGCTGAGTAAGGTGACATAGCGGGCAATTCATTTTGTTATTGTCATCGTGTTTATATTGCATTGTTTACTAACAATAACATCTACTACAGCCTACTTTTATTAAACATGAAAAGCAATAATACTGCAGTTGGCCCATCACTAATGAAGAGGAATATGAAAGGTATAATCCTAAAAGATAGAAAATGGGTCAAGACGAAACTAATACTAATAAAGTCATTGGTGTAATGACCCATCGATCAATGTTCATCAACAGAGCAAGCCTCATAACAACAATAAACAAAAATAAGGAAGAAAACAAAAACAAACTGCCATAACAGAGAGAGGGAGGGACAGAAAGGGAGAGAGAAAGAGGAAAGGAAACAAACAGGAGACATAAAGAGAACGAGGAAGATAAAGAAAGACGAATAGAGAGGACGGAGAAAATGAGAGAGATGGGGTAACATAGAGCGGGAAGTGTGGGGGCACGTGGCTGCGTGGTCAGGCTTTACTTCAGTCATTCAATAATAGAGTGGCTGCCTGTCTAATTTTATATAGTAGTTTCAATAAACAACATTTATCTTTATTTCTAAGGGAATCCTTTTCATTCTCACATCTAAATAAAATGATGGAACTATAATATTAATTCTAGAGGAAATGTCCAACCGCTTTTCACTAATCCCATGACCGAGTCCAATGTGCATAGGTAACACATTCCCATGATGAAAGAAACAGGCCCCCCAGTTTATTGCTTTCACAAGTGTGTATCGCCTCAGCTGCGGCAACACGTACTATCCCAGACCGAACACCTCTCCTCAGCTACATGTTTTCAATGCTTTTGAAAACTCCTTTCCTACCCTATGTCTATAGTATCACCCTCTCTCCTCATTTACAATGACATGAGTGACCATCGTTGTGTATTCTTGGCTGTTCCCTTCCTACATTTTAATAGTAATCCAACTCCTCCCAAACAGCCCCCACCCATTACGCAATCCAGGGGTTTTTGACATCATCCCCCACTTCTGGATGTAAGTCTCCTCCTTAGTCCTTTCCATACAGTAGGAAGATAGACTCTTGTAGTTTCTAATGTCTTTACACTTCATATAACCGCCCTTCCTCTTGTCCAGATACCACATGTCATAATGACCATGTGAAATGGACCTGTTTGAGAGATCAAAGTTCCTTTGTTGCTTGTCGCTGAACTCAGATGAAAGCTTCAATTTGCCCCTGTACTTTCAACACTCTAATCTCTTCATTCTTACGTGAAAAATAGGTGGAGATGTATTGTGATGTTTGACAATATAACCACCAACACAACGCTCCCCTGATTGGTCAACCCTGAATATGGTTTCTTTCTATTGACTGAAGGTCACACCCTCCATTCAGGCTGACCGTAGGCGTGTAATGATTGGCCACTGATATCTTTTATTTATATCAATCGCTATTTCTTGCTTGTGGGTCGAGCTTCTTACTATAAAGTAATTGACATCTGTCCAGAAGTTGCGTCGGTCATATGAAGACAAGAGTCTTTGGTTTAGTCCACTTTACAGAGGGTCCACATGCTGCATTTGAGATAGAGCTCCTGTGTGTTGTATCTCTTTATAAGAAATATATCGAGTGTGTGTTAGACTTGGAAATGAACGATCACTTTTACCCCTTTAGAATAATATTAATAGACTTTCTCTGTTTGGAGTGGCATGGGTTGATCAGCTTAATTGGTCAGAATAGAGGCATTCCCAATACCTGTCTTTGAGTGCACTGCAGTGCAGTTATATGGAACCCGCCACTAACGCTTTATCTTGCTGAAAGTAGTAGAAGGCCGGGAGTGATGCAAATGTAATGGACCCACTACTAGCGTAGGTGTGCTTAGAGTGACTAGCGGCATGTAAATATACGGGACCCGCCTGAAAAGGGTTAAGATCTCAATATGTTGTTTTGGTTGAGAGTGGTATGCTCGTATGTGTGATTGTAAAGCACCTTGAAATTTTGGTATGATGCGTTGTATGAATAAACTTTATTATTATTATTATTAAAAAATAGACATAGCTACCCATTTTGCAGCTAAATTGACAGGAAGGCCAGAAAATTTGGCCCCCTGGGTGGTAGTCAGTCGCTCACCAATGAAATACTGGCACCTCAGGTAATTTAATCGTTGAAAAAAATATTTAGAAACATTTGAGTAAAAGCAATATTATGTAGACAAATCTTAGCTCTTTAGAATTATTTTTATGTTTCATTGCACCATATCTTTTGAAGATATATCTATGCCAGCATCTTTTGGTTCCATTTTTTTCCATACCATTTCAATGGTTTCTTTGATTCTTTTTAGGTGTGCGTCTGATGGATGGCGCGATGGGCACGGAGGAAGAAGTGGTGGAAGCAGTGCTCACATGTGAAGGCGACTTCCACGATCCGGAGCTTCGAGTCAAGTTGAGAAGTTTAAGCAGAAACTGACTGACTTGCTTCTCACTGGTAATTTAATTTATTTCACCGTTTGTTAAAAGCGTTCTCTTTTTATTGGAGCAAACTATGTCTTAAATATAAGCAGAAAAATTAAAATGCCGTAATTGAGCTTAAACTAATGTTGAAAATTTGAAGTTATTTTTTTCTTCTCAGATTGGTATTTTAATATTTACAGGTTTTGGTTTTTCAAAAGCAAAATACGATGATAGCCTAAGACGTTTTGCTTTAAAAAGATAAATATGTGACTCATTGCTAACAGTCAGGCAAAACGTTCAAGGGCTTAATTGTACTTGATTTTAGCTTCTGTGGATGATTTTGACCATGATGGATTTGACACAAGGCTTTCACACGCTTTCGATGATGACACAAGGTTGAGAAGGCTGCTCATTGTACTGTCTTCTTTCTTTCTTTATCAGGCCCTATTCTACCTTCTGGTATATAGCTTTAGGCTACCCTGTCCTGACATTTTATGTTTCCTTCTGAAGGTTAAATTTCTATGCTTTTGTGCCTCTTTTACGTCTTCTTTCCCATTTTCTCTGAATTCTGCCTTTTGGTCTTTTACCTTAGGTTACAGCACTGAATTAAAGTTATCTCTTATCATGTATTCTGTTTACATGCCCAAACCATCTGAGTAAATTTCTTTCTTTTTAAGTTTTTATGTCATCTGTTTTGGTTTGATCTCTTAGCATTGTCTTTCTAATAGTTTTCCTATAGTTTAAGGTCGTAGGTTTCACTGCCATAGAGGAGAGTAGGGCAATAAACTGTGTTGTATGCTGCCATTTTGTTTTTTGTTGACAGTTATTTTTTACCTTTAAATACCTTTCCTAGATGTCATATATTGTTATTGCCTTTTGTATTCCCTGACTGATTTCTTCTCTCAGTTTTTTTCTCTCCTTCCTTCCCTCACTCTCTCTCTCTCTCTCTCTCTCTCTCTCTCTCTCTCTCCCTCTCTCCCTCTCTCTCTCTCTCTCTCTCTCCTCTCCTCTCTCTCTCTCTCTCTCCTCCCTCCCTCTCCTCTCCTCCCTCTCCCTCTCTCTCTCCCTCCCCTCCCTCCCTCCCTCCTCCCTCCCTCCCTCCCTCCCTCCCTCCTCCCTCCCTCCCTCCCTCCCTCCCTCCCTCCCTCCCACTCTGCCACTCCTTCTCTTTCTCTTGATATAACCTGTTATGTATGTGTATTCTTGTGTGCTTGCCTGACGTGGACATTTGGAGGGGGCTGCTGGTAGGTCTTCTTTCCTTTCTCCCTTTCACCTATTTGTCGTCTTGCTGTTTCCTCTTACTCACCTTGGAATCGTTGCATGTGGTGGACAGAGTAATAAACAAACTAAGAGAAGCTTGCCTGAATGATGGTGCAAACGCTTAAAATTGCTTCCTACTATCATGCTGGCCACATTTTTCTGATTTTGGACAATGTGGAAGAAGATTATTAAAACGGTTGTTAGCTCAAAATAAATGAATAATTTGAATGCCTCTACACACGTTTTATCATAGTCCTTGCCGTTGAATGCATGAAGAAATGCAATTACAGATGGCGTGTTACTGCTAGAACTCTTGTCAGAGCTCCTACTCCTAGAGTAAAGCACTCCTGTAATCCAGCATTATATTCTCAGTTAGTAGTGAACAGCTATCTGATCAGGATTCTCATGAAGGCCATGACATGTCATTGATACAATCATTATTTTCTACGCTGTGTTGCATGTAGAATTTTTATAATCAGATGATGGCTCATGCTAGGTACTGCTTTTTATGAGTATGCATTTGTGAAAGAAATAAAATTGAAATTTAATTCTGCATTTAAAATAGAAAAGATTTCTTTGTGTTTTAAATTTCTCAATGTTAGGGAGCATCTGTTTATCTTATAATTTATTCCCAAAGGCGGTATTCGATTTAACGAAACATAATGAAGAGTATTCTGTTAGAGTCTTTTAGGCATTTTTATTAATGATTGGTATTGCTTTCATTCTCAGATGAAAACAAGCTAAAGGTGAAGAAAATTGAGCCATGGAATAGTGTCAAAGTTACTGTTACCATCCCAAGAGAGGCAGCGCTTCGGCTAAGACAGCTTGCTCAGTCTGGCAATGATGCTCTTAAAGAAATGGGTGTCCTTTCGGTACAGTTGCAAGGTGACTCTTCGATTTCACTTACCATTGCGGGCCGTAACAATGAGACGACAGAGCTTATGTTACGTACCTCTGGTGGGATACCAGGAACCAACAGTTCAGTCCCGTTCAATGTTGGAAGTTCATCGGAGTTGGGCAACAGCAGTTCAGAAAATGTCACTTCTTTCACTAGCATGAGTAATGAGGAAGTAACTAGGAAAAACATTGTTGACTATTTGATTCAGGGGCCATCTAGGAGGCAGAACATGTCAGTCTATGACTCTATTCTTGGGGCCAGCACATCTTTAGGAACATCACCTCTTGAAACAAGTCTTGGGGTTCCCCCTCCCCCAAATTTGTTTCAAGGGCAGATGGTCAGTGGACCACCAAATAGGCCGAGTCATGTACCTGCTATGACGTCCTTACCTAATCCAGCCATGAGAGGATCTCAGATGAACTCTTTCCCTTTGTCTAAAGGTAATGGGGCATTTCATATTCCATTGCCCAATCAGTCTTCTGAGGGCCAGAATCCAAGTGGTTTCTATGCTCAACATATGAATCCAACTATCAGTAAAAACACAACTAATCAGCCAGGCCCCTTGCCTATGCCGGCAGGGAGTCCCCAGCTGAAAAACATGCCTGGCGGAATGAACACCTTTGGACCTGTGGGCATGAGGCTGCCTCCCTCTATGACAGTACCAGTGAACATGAACAATGCTCTTCCGCCCTCGTCATCGCCTGGCATTATGATGGACCTCCCCTCCACCCCCATATCCTCACAGCAGTGCAAATAACGCGCAAAGACCTGGCAAACAAGTGTCTGCGTCAAGTCCTTTGTTGGTCAACTTGTTGCAGACTGACCCTCTGGCTGTGGCCGCTGGAGTGGCTAGTGGGAACCCCAATAAAGCTATGACAGCAGGAGATACCTCATCAGCCCCGCCGCCAAAGAAAAAGCGGCCAAAGAAATCGAAAGATGGAGTGTCTAAATCTGTTTTACCTTCTGACCCTCTTTCCAACAGCAGAGATATTCTAGGATCCAATGTGAATGTGTTTAATCCAATTCACAACAGTGAAAACCCTAGAGCAACGACTTCATCGGTCACTGGTGACTTTGCTCCAATATCTATGTCAAAATTCACCAAGGATTGCCTGCCAGGTGGTGCCATGGATTCAAGAACAGGCATTCCTGCTAGCCATATAGCAGAGCCAGTCCATGAAGACAAACCTTTCAAGCCTCTCACTTCTACTGACCGTCCATTCAGTGAGAGCTTCTTGGAAGGATCGTCTTCGTCCACATTGTCAAATTTAGGAACATATGTTAGTAGTGCAATAGGAACTGGTAACAACAAATCTGTTGATTCAAATGGGCAGAATAGTTCTTCTCAAGAAGACAGTGATTTGTTCTCTTTGGAAATTGCAGCTGGTAAGATCATCAATCCTTATACTGGCCAGTTGGAAGCAAGGGATAGTATTCTTGAATCAAACGGAGGAAGGATGAGAGATCATTCTATTCATACACAAGAGGGGACTGCTTTACCCACCCTTGGGTCAAAGAAGGATGTTGGAAATTCTAGTTTAAAAATGTGCCTGTCTCTGTGTCTCAGTTTGTGGATGTTAATGTGTTGAGAACTTGTCCTACCGTTTCTAGTTCAACTGCTGCTTTTGTTCACTCAGGGCCACATATTCAGATTTCAAGTGACAGACTTCCTCCAAATGTCCCTCCTCGCCAGAGGAATGTGATTAATGATAATGTTGATGGTCCGATGAATATCTATGCAGCACGACTTAATTCAAAGAAGGAGTCCGAACATAATTTTGCACCTGTGGCCTCAGCCATACCACAGTTGATCAATTCCCAACAACAAAACAGACATACTGTTAGTTCAAGTCAGCATACGCCAAGGACCACCAGTTCTTCATTCACTACCAGTAGAGAAAGTGTTTTCTCACAGACATTACAAGGGTATTCCAACCTGGTGTCACAAACTTTACACAATGCTCTGCCTCCTCATTCTATGCCTATACCCACTATCGCCTCCAGGGTGTCATCAACCCTCTCAGGATCTGTGATCAGTTCAGAGTTGACCCATTCATCATCTTTTCCTGTTTCCCATGAAAGTAACCTTGTACAGTCGCAAAGCAACCCTGTTATATTTCACCCAGCCTCCTGTGCCAGCTCAACTGCAAGAAGTCAATCCTCACCTCATGCGTCCTCATCAAATACTTCTTCCTCCAATCTTGTACAAACCCAGCCATTTTCTTCATCAGCACAATCCATCACCCAAATGTCTGAGAGGCTTAAATCCTCAGATTCTAGCACTCCTGTTTCTTATCAACACTGCAGGCAGCAAACTCCATAGCTACTGGTGGCACTTCTGTCAAAAGTGCTTTTCATTAATTTGCTCAATCCACTCTCAGACAAGCCGTTGGAGTCGTCGCCGCAAAGCATGGCGACAGCCCTCAGGATAAGATATCCTCTGAGGGTGACGATAACTCCAATCATAGTGGTATGGTCGTTGAGAATGTGACAGAGACTTCTGGTACTTCAGTTTTGTTGGAGCACTCGGGTGTGAAAGTTGAAAATCATGATTCAGGTGTGGGAAGTTCATCAGAACGGTCTGATGACACGCCATCAGAGCCAGGCGATGGAGAGTTCCGTTCAAACTCCAACGCCACTGAAGTGGAAGATGCCGGCGTGAAGGCAGCAAAACGATTGGTTAATTGCAAGATTGAATCTGGTGTTGATTCGTCCACGTCCAATACTATTACTGTCGGTTACATGATGACGTCAGTGGACAGTACCTCTCAGCCCAATCTTTTACATTCTAAAGACACCATTGATACTGTGAAATCAATGTCTGTGCCACTACCACCTATGGTTCTGGATTCAAAATCAGATAGGCTTTGTGACAGCCATGTGCGTTCCACTGAAAAATCATTTGACAGGACGTCTTCAAACCACACCATGTCATCGATGAACTGGGTTGTGGAGATGAATAAAAATCAGTCTCCTGTCCAAGAAAAATAAAACTGAATGGGCCGTTGCAAGAGGATAAAGAGCCAAGCAAGAACTCTAAGGTAATTTAAAATTTAATTGAAGGTTTATTCAAATTTCAAGTTCACCATAAACGAAACGTCAGCATCATTTTCTTTGTCACTTTTTGTTTACGAACGAGAAAAAAGTTTGTTGTTAGTCACAATCCAATGCTGTCCCTCACAGAAATCCCAGAAATAACATTGATTATTTTATTTGTCTCTAGTCCCTGGACATCACCAGCCTCGCTAGTAGTTATTAGCCAAATCCTTTTTCGCTGGTCACTTTTGTGTTTGAGGGAAAAGCATTTTATTTACACAAAGCTGCTTTACAGAGAGTCAAATATGCAACTGTGATCTTTTTTCTAATTTACTACAATATTGACAACTTTTATGTAAAAAAGCTATGTTATATATTTTTTTAAATATGTGTGACGTTCTCTGAAACTTGTTAAATGATTATTCTTTCTTTTGTGGCAAGACTGATAGTAACGAGGGATTTTTTTGTAGCATCATGTCTTCAATTTCTGGCTGAAAACTTATATGAAGGGCTGAATTCTAATAAGTGTGTAACATGTATTTTAATATTGGAAAGAAATTTGTGTCTGCTTCGAACCAAATTTTGGCCACAGAAAAGGATAAATAGCTGATAAAGATATATTAGAATGTGATTGACACAATTGATAAGATAACAACGAAATGTAGAATGTAGATCGTTTTTCTTCTTTGTTTTGTTGTTTTTGTCAATTTTGTTCATCTGTTTAAAAGAATAATAATATAAAGTAATACAATTTCTGCAGTGAAACTCTTACAACAGGATTAATGGGACCAGTAAAGAGAATAATCTTTTTGTATCCTAGCACTGTGGTAGACATTTTAAAGGACATAACTCCTATAGCCATTTGTTCCTTGGGGGTGGGTTGAGGATCATGCTCTATAGTTTCTTCTTGACGTTGTCGACTATTCTAGCCTTTTACTCTCAAGTGGTAAGTATTTAATCTTCTTTGAAAGTATGTTACGCTGTTCCCACACAGCCCTCCCTCAAAACCTGAGGCTAGCCTGTGCGCATGTTAGATTTTGATTGGCACCTTATCAATAGTGCGGATGGCTTTTTCTTGAAATTACAGTACAGGCAGTACGGTGAAAGACCTGCTGTAACTGTGTCGAGCATCATAGATCCCCGTTCTAACCAATAATAAGGCAGAAGTCATGGGTTCTTAACAGTCCTGTTGTAAGCAAGCTCCGGTTGTAACCAATGTTCCTCTAAGCTGTGCGTGCACACACCAGGGAGAGAAAAGGTTCAGAAATGTCTGAGCACACCATCACCAATGAAAAACATGAACACACACAAAATATAAATTTAAAATTTATTTGTACACAATTGTGATTTTTCACAAACTTTGCACAACACCAAACATTGACGCACACAGACTACACACAAATTAGAGGGAACATTGGTTGTAACCGGAACATTGTATGTGACCGTTACTGTATCAATGTATCCCTCTGGGATGAAATAAAGTATTTGAATTGAATTAAATAGAATCATGAAAATCCTAAAAAATACTAGTTTATAGTATGATTTGTCGACATGTTGTATCGTAACTGAATGAATGAATGATAGTTATGATTTCATAATATGAATCAATCAATTTTATTGAAATTAAAATAGTAATAAAGAATAAATGGAATCAGTCTCTATTCAACACAACTTTTTAGCACAATGACCAAAAATTGGATGTGACCCAAATTATCCATGTTATAGTATTGATTAACTTTTATTTAGAGCTGCTTGAGATAAACATAAACTTGTCCAAAGGTAATTGCACTTACCATCAAAATGCACATTGTTCTGGAGACAATTCTCAGTTACAAAAGGTTAAGTCCATTGTTTCACTGCCACTTCTCTGCTTGATCTTCTGTAATTGTTTTGTAGAAAGGGATTTAATGCTATGCTTGCAACAATCAAGCACTATATATCTTAAGGTACGAGGCGTAGGCCTATATTTATATATTATTATTTATTTATAAACTTTTTATGGGATAAGCACCTTCATTTGTTTGCACTTTAGAAGCTTACAATTTAGAGTACCTAGATTGATTATGACACACCAGGTCCCTATGAGCAGTACATTTTGACTTTCCATTCACTCTTTCATATTCTTACTTTTTCTTCTCGACTCATTCCTTGCTTGATCTAGATCCCCTGGTTGGTTATGCCTGGATACGTCCGTTTTCAAGAAAATAGTAGACAAACAAAAAACTGACAGAATTAGTTGCCCAAATTTGTAATCAGATTGCTTATTTGTAACGGATGCTTTTAGACTTGACCCAGAAGTATACAAAAGGTCACTGAAAAAAATCTGGAGAATAACGGGATTCGATTAGAGAGATTTATTTCTCAAGCCAATTCTTGCGGCTGGAAGTCCAATCATTGCGAATTGTGCGAGAGAGTAGGGAAAGAGTTTATTCACCCTGAAATAATTGTTTGAGCTGGGTGTAAATTTCAGTGACACAAACTGGTAAACAAACTTTTAAGTATGAAAACCACAAGAAATCATTGGTTGGCGATCAATGTATGATTGCATAATTTGTTTATATATTTTTTTGGGGGGAGGGGGGGAATCAAAGATGAGTGGCGGTCTTTTGATTATTAATATGTGAGATATCTTTTAAATAAATTTTGTGTGCTTTTTGTTTTATATAATTGTTGATTGGAGAGATTTTCCAACCATTTTTGAAGGCGTTTAGTATATTTCCAAGGTAACAAAATTTATAGGACTTTATTTTATCCTGTCCGCATTCAATGTCACATCATCCAAAAATCAATAAAGTATTCATGGGTTTTGAATGAAATGACAATTTTCAAATTAAATTTGACTAATTTACATTTTCTTTTATGTCATTTTCTCTTTTCAGATGTTAAATCCAGAAATAAAATTGAATGGACCGAGTTCTGAGAATGAGATTGGGAAAATGTTTATTGCCATGGATGACTTACAAGACTTTCAAAATGCCCAGTTGAAACTCAGTTCCAATTTGAAAGGTAATTATAAATTGATATTGGGATTTGCAACATGTTTTTATAATATAGCTCTTTCTCTTCTTCTTATTTCTTTTATCATCCCTTTTGATAGTCACATGTATGAAATAAAATATTTTGCGTGTATATATATACCAATTTAAAGCCAGTTGATCATTTCATTTATCATCGCTGAACCAAATATGAATTTTTTTTAAAAAAGCTTTCAGTAATAATGGTAACACTATAATTTTTGCCCTTGTCTGTTTTTATTTTCTTCACAAGACAGTTTCCGAATGTCTTCACAAGTGGAAAAATAATACTTTTAAAAGCTTGCCTTGGTCTTGTTCATGCACTACTTTCATGCTTTTGAATGTTTGTTGATGTAGTGAGGTGTCTTTGTAAATTATGTTGTTTCCAGTTTTTTATATTCAAAATTTTTGGTTGTTGATATACAGTAGTCTCCGGCTAAGTGCACGGCGTCGGGAGACAATAAAACCGTGCGATTGGGTGGAGTCACGTAAAGTGACGTAATTTAGCGGCATCAGTTGGGGATAATGAAAAACAAATATCTTTCTCTTTTGAGTTCCCAAGTTGTTGCAAGTTGTTGCACTTGTTTGCAGGCTTTGAAATGCCTTTGGCCAATCAAAAAGTTTCTTTCTCATCTCCACCCTAAACAAAAGAGCACCTTTGAAGATCTGTCTGTCTCTTAGACTCAATTGAAACATGTGTGTCCATTGTCAAAGCGCTCTATGTATGCCCACTTGCATATTCTGTGAACTATATAATATGTGTCTGTAAACTTTTCGCTGGTAGGTCCAACTTCTTTTCCTTTCACTTTTTCACCTATCTTTCAACTTACTGTTTCCCCTTAATTCACCCTGAGATCACTGCATATAGTGGTTGAGTAAATTTCAATGAAGTAAACCAACAAAACCCCTGTCGCCAGTTATTGGTTTTTAGTAGTGGGTGGGCGGTTGATAGATGCTACTGATTGGTTCTAATTCTGCCTATTCACTATTTTGTGTGTATTTGATTTTGATCTCAGTTTCCTTTTTATTCAACTTGAGACTACCATATATGGTGGACTGGGTAAATTTCAATGAAACTATTACTTTTAGTGTACACATGAGAATTTATTGTAACAAGTGTGTCCCTTGATTCCATGTTGGACAGAGCATTAAACTGTAGTCTCTTGTGTTGATGATGCTTTAATCTTATATATATATATATATATATATATATGTTATATGTATAGGGCATGTTTTTGTTTTACTGTGTTTCAACTTGTCAAGACTGCGAGACAAATAAATTTAAAAGTTTGACGAGTGTCAGGAAAGATTTGGGGGGGGAGGGGGAAGTGTTAGTTTGTTCCTTATCAGTCAAGATATAAATATATTAGCTTTCTTATTGTGACCCTGAGTAAAGTAGATGTCTTCTTCTTCTACACGCTCTTTGAATCTTTCTCGTGTTTCTATTGTGATGCATTTGGTTTGGTTGTTTTACACAAGAAACAGTTGCTAGTGTAGTTCAAAGAAGTAAAGTCCCTTAGTTGGCAGCTGTTCCTTCAGATAAGATCCTATTGTATTTTTAAATGTACCATGGCCATGCTTTTATATGGGATTGTGTGAGTTTTTCCTTTTTGTCTCTTTGTTTTGATTTCTTAATTCTTATCTTTTTTGTGTGTAAATAAATGCTTATTTCATTTTTCTTCTTTACCCACAGGCAATGGCACAGACCATGTCAAGCTAAAGGAGGAAGAGGTCGATGAAATTGCACACATGAACACTGTGTTGACCGAAGATGAGATGGGTAAAGCAAATTTGAATGAAAAGGGAGACTCTCCTGACCACTTATCGCACTCGCTGACTGGCGGCGATGATCGCCTGGAGCATCTCAACTATTTTGACATGGAGGACCTGGTAAACGGAAAGCTTCTGGGAAATGGCGCCATCGTCGGGGATAACAAAGCCGGAGGAAACATCACGTCTATCTATTCCAAACGCTCTTCTCCCGTGAATGTGAACATGTTGAACCACATTTACGCCCAGGCTTGCCACTGCCACGGCGCTGACTGAGTCTGTTCAGAGGTTGGTTAAGCCTTTGCCTGCCTCAGAGTCCTCCATGCCGCAAATGAGGCTTTGCAAGTCCCCTGGGATGGGATCGACCAGGGCGTCGGGTATGAACGGGCCCAGTGCTTCTCGGATGTCGTTTCATAGCGGAACTCGTTCTCCAGGAGCCAGCGTGCCCAAGCTTATCCCCAATGATAAACACTCCTTACTTTCAGGTGGCCTTGATCTTGCAGGGTTGTCCAGCGTGTCGTACCAGCACGCCCTCCAGGCCTCCGATGTGCATCTAGGAAACTCATCTGTTCCTATCAAACCCAGCGCTCAAGGAGTTGTCACTGACTTCCTTTCACACGATTCCCAGCTGCTTTTATCCTCTTCCGGTCATATGCCATCTATTTCTATGGACTCAGTGGTACATGGACGTAAAATACTCTCCCAGAGCTATCCTCCCCACAAATCAAGGGACCTGTCCACCAATGTAGCCGTCTATGATATTTTCTCACACATACAGCCACTGTGTTCGTCTGGGGAAAATTTCAGCCTGCCAACCACCACACACAATTCAAAAGTTGATCTTAATGTTATTCAAGCATCAAAAACAAACTGTGATTCCAGTGTTTCGCCCCCTTTCCCTAGATCCCAGGTTTGGAAGTCTGCACATAGGCAGCTGACGCCCAAAGAAGGTGCCTTGATGAATCATACACCAGACACTTCAAGTTGTTCTAGTTCAAATTCTAATTCTTTGTCTCTCCCTACCTCAGAAAAGCTGCAGCGGTTGGAAGATAATACTAGCCATTCCATGAACTTTTTCTTTGAGGCTGTTTCGTCGTCTAGTCCGGAGCATTCCAATACTGTCCTGCCAAGTGCACCTGTGGTGCAGAGCAAAGACTTTACTGATTATGTTGCCAAGTCGAGCATCCAGTCTAGTCCGTCTTCATCCACTGCCAGCTCATCAGTACCATGGACTAATGTTTCATTAACCAATGGTGGCAGCAGTGCATCGTCAGCAGGTGGTCACCCAACAGCATCGTCCGCAAGCAGACACGTGCCTTATCTCACTCACAGCTCAACTCTGGTGACAAGTTCGCTGGAGAGTTCATCGGATAAGCTTATTCCAAGAACGGCACCGTCCTCGTCTAAGACGTTGCTGGCCACGTCTGTCAATGAGAACGTTACTGCTAAGTCAGACACGCCATCACCCCAAAGACCACCCACCAAGCCTGAGATTTCCTCTCCGAGGACTGGCACTGCATCAGCACCACTCAGGCGCAACCTGTTTGAGAGCGTGTCGGGTGAGCTAGGTAATATGCACCCGGTCAGCAGTCACGCCTCCTTGTGTCGCACTCTGGACGCCGCCATGCCCCAACGACCCAATTCAGTATTAGACGGTCATCAGAGTTTGAAAACGTTGAGTAATGCTTTCTCACCGCCGGCAGACCAGGAATCCCTTGACTTCATCAGCTTACAGTCAATTCGCACAAACGAAACCCCATCAACATCTCTGCCAGCTCAGGTGGTCCATTTAGATTTCCCCCACTACTCCTCCCCTGCTACCAGCCTGTCTGCCACCAGCATCCAAACTGGCCTGCCAAAACCTCCCCATCCATGAATGTTCCAACGAGTCAGCCACATCCAGCACCCAGTAACAGCAGCTGGACGTTGCCCGACAGCAGCAACACTACCTCCTTCTTAACTCTTCCTACCAAGTCGACCACTCTTGCATCCACACCAGAGACGTGTACAGTTGATTCCATAGTAAAAACGATTGCCTCTGTAGCCTCTGGTCAGAATAAAGTTGTTTCACACTGTTCCAAAGAGGGCTCAAGCCAACCTAGTTTGCCTGTCAAGGAACCCATTTTGGAAGTCTTAGCATCCTCTCTTGATCCGTCTCTGAACTTAAATATGGAAAGCACATTACATTCCGAGTTAACTGAAAAGACAGCTACACCAATGGGTGGCAGATCATCTTCCAAAATAACAGTGGACGAAACTGTGAACAAAGATCCACAGGCCCCCCAAGAAAGACTTGTGGATCAATCACCGAGTCAGAAGACAGGAAGTGGAACTTTCCCAAACCACCCCGAGTTGACGCAAGAAACTGCGGCGCGGAAAGCCTTACGGAAAAGGAGCTTGCCATGTGACGAGGAAGAATATGAGGATGCCAACAGGGAGAGTCTCTCGCCTCAGTCCCCTCCTGCCAAACGGCATCACCATGACTTCAAACTGGCAGTCTCTATAACGACCATCAGCAGTGATTCAAGTGCCAATACAGGTGAACCTTTTGCCGAGGCCAGTGTGGCCAAAACGCACCCGTCAACGGAAAAAGAGATGTCCAGCTCTGACAGCAGAGACCATAACATCTATCAGACTGATGAGAGGATAGCAAATGTCAATACCGGCTCTATCACGCAAGAAAATAAATCCCCTTCCCGTGCAACATTTCCACTGATTACAAGACATATTTCAGAGGAAGAAGAAATGAGCCATAGAGAGCCTCTGAAAAACTTGCAGGATGATGCCGTCCCCGAAGAGGAGAAAAGTGTTGCACCGGCAGCACACGAAACTGCCAGCCTCAAAGATTTCCCAGAGTCCATTGTCCAGGCAGAACAGGACAGCCACCAACAAGATTCAATATCTATGGCAGGTATGCAAGAAGTTGAGAAAGGGGCTGAAGACCATATGCCGATGATGTCTATTCAAATTTCCACCTTAGACACAGAAATGAATGGCAGCAAAGCCGACTCTGTCAAAGTCAGTGAAGACAGTCTGATAGAAATTCCCAATCCCTCCAAGATCAGTGAGGTGTTAGACCAATTGGAAAAGGAGGAAATAGTGAAGGACAGTGAGAACAACACCCCAGTTATACAGATAGCAGGCAAAGGAATCCCAGATGCCAAACATGAAGACTCATCTAAAAAAGGACGTGTGAAGCGCCAGTTTTATGCTTACGTCCCAGAGAAATCAATTGATCAAAGTGAGTAAATAATCTTGTAGTCTTGTGTGTTGCTATTTCTGTTCTGTGTAGTTACACTTCCTGCCAACAGACGATTGATGAATGAAGTTTAGTTGTTTACTTTCCTTTTTTGGACCATTTAACTTTTTCTGCCCTGCTTTACTAAGCTTGGTAGGAGGCCAGAAGCTGCTGGAAGGACCTATGTCTTTCAGTTCACTCTCTTACATGTTTTCTGTCTTGCTAGTTCCTCTTAATTCACCTTGAGAGCACTGTATTGTATATATTGGACTATGTAAATTCTAATACAACAAACAACTAAACCTTAGTAACCATGAGATTACTTAAGTACATCAGGTAGTTTGACCGACATTATAACCTTAATCTCCTTGTCTCCTGTCTTTTGTTTTCTTACACACACCCACCCACATACACACAAATTAAATGGGCATGCCACACCCTCTTCCTATCAATCTTTTTCTCTTCTCCTCTCAGCAGTTGAAAAATTATCTCAAGTTTTTTTTCGTAGTCCCATTGGAGATGGACAACACAGAGGACGTCTCGTGTGCAGATCACAACCGTTTAAAACTTGGAATTCCCAAAGCCAACATTGCCACAGTCCATGGTTTTTGGAATTTTTTTCTAAATGATGTAATTATGACTTAGGCACACTATTGAAATGACCCCTTCAATTTCCGTAATCCATTTCACACAAAAGCATTCACGGTGACGTTTTGTCCATTTTAGCATACTTTGACACACCGATATTGAGTGGACGGACGCGCAGTCGCAACAAGCCAGCTGAACCTGCCCATAGTGACATAGCACCGTCGCAGGACAGCATTGTAATGTCATCTGGCGACATCCAGACTGTCAACAGTGTAGGTGTTTGTGGCAAAGTGGAAGCTACTCAAGAAAATTTGGCCAGTAAACGTTCAACAAGGTCTCTCAGAACCAAAGGTGGGTAAACCCTTCGAGCTTCCTTGTTTATTTTTAAAATATTTGTATACTACCGGTGGGCAAAAAAAATAAATGTCTCCAACTTTGAAGGCTAATAACTTTGTAACAGTTTACTTGCTTGTAATTTCATTTGACAGTCTGGTAGTGTATTTAATTATGTACAACATGTATCAATTTCAAAGAAATCGATCAAACAGTTTCATGTAAGTAATATTTATCTAAAGATAGGTGTACTAATGCAATATCAGGATGACCATCTTGTGGGTTCTACTCAATTACTGCAGTGTCTGTTCTGTTGAACACCATCACAAAGAACACAGTAGATCTCGACCTAGATAAGATTATGTACAGCATTGATTTTTATTAGGCCTAAATCTAGATCTAGATCTAGCTTCGGTTTAAGATACCAAGCTACTTCAAATTAAGAGTATGCACAGAACATTGTATCCTACATCATTCAATAAAGGAACTTGACAACTTGTGTTAACTGTTGATAATCACTAAATCTAGCAGACGTCACTAAGGAGCTCTTTCCACACAAGGAGAGTGAGTGCAGGATCGCACATAAATGTTCACAATTAAAACTGACGGATAGATGTTAAAACAATTGGGCACGTATCATTACCCCATCACCTTTCCATCGCTATCACTTGAGACTTTTGTTCAGTGCCTCAATATTGTGTACTTAAACATCCTCCCACATTTTGTCTTACAAATTTTGAACCGTTTAATCAATGCCGTTCATCATATGTACACACATGATAGAAATGCATGTATACTATTATTCTAATAATGAATGAAAAGAACACTGAAAACTATTGAGTGATAATTGTTGAATAAGCCTCCAGGGTTGGAGGCTTTTATTTTGGTTCACCCGATGTATACTGACATGTGTTAAATTGTTATTTTTGGGTGTTGTTTTCTTTTGAATCATGATGTTTTCAGAGGGTTTGATTAGATCGTCTTAAGCAGATTATTAGGCCCCTAGTGTGTAAAGTAATTGAAAATTAAGATTCTCGTCATTCAGTATGAACTTTGTAAGCTGTATATATAAACTTGAAAGCATGTATGGTAGAAACCCCAAAAACCAAAGTCCGATAATTCATGTTTCTCCTAAATTGAAAACGGCGTAGAAAATCGGTACCTCTTAGTTTCTTCTGCCCGCCAGTTAGGCCGCATTGACCGATGCAGTTGCGAAAATACTAATTAAATGACCATATTATATTGTTCTTTT
This sequence comes from Doris montereyensis, assembly GCA_037039925.1. Lineage (NCBI taxonomy): Eukaryota > Metazoa > Mollusca > Gastropoda > Nudibranchia > Dorididae > Doris > Doris montereyensis. The sequence goes on along the minus strand of JAXRKP010000904.1, from coordinate 11,950 downwards.
TGCACCATATTTATTAGTCTGAATGTCATAAGCGTGTGGTCACCAAATGGGAACTAAGCACTTTTCCATTGTGTGCAAAAATTATGCCCAAGACATTATTCATTATTATGCAAGAAGAGTTCAAAGTAAGTCTAGGAAAATGTAAATTAATTGCAGACGATATGAATTTATTTAAACTTCAAAGGCTCGAAAACCGAACTTGCAACAATTACCAAACTGGCAGAAGCTCATCTCACTACATTTGTAAGTCTGATGACAAAAACACATAGGATGTTTCATAAGAAATGACGAAGCTAGCTCTGTTTAACTAACAATCGCTGCGATATAAGCCACCTTGAGAGTCACATAGAGAGAGAGAGAGACAGACAAACAGACACTGAGAGAGAGACAGACAGACAGACACAGAGATAGAGAGAAAGAGAGAAAGCCATAGCGCATGCGATAAACATTGTTTAGCTGTCGATCAAGAAAAATAGTATTATCAAAATTGACTCATTATACATAATATTATTTTTGTACTGAGTACCCATTCGCACATTAGGCAATAGTAAACATGTGTATGTGTGCGTGTATAGTATATAAATGTGTGTGTATGTGTGTGTGAGAGAGCGAGAGAGAAAGAAAGAAAGCCATAATACATTGCAGGCTGGTTTTGAATGACCAAAGGCTATAAGGGAGTTAACCCTGACAGAAAATAACAAGGCCTGGTATGGGGCCCCACCATCTACCTAGGGTACAGTGGGCTAATCCTCTGCTTATTCGAAACTTAACATGCAGAGGAATAAATATAATATAACCGGCTTAACCTTTCAGCGAAGAAAATGGAAACCAACACGGACTGATTTTTAGAACATGGAATGATAGGGCAATAAATGGAAAAGAGTTAGAATTAATTGAAGAAATGGAAAAATTCAAAGTAAACATTTTGGCTATTACAGAAACAAAGAAAAATGGGCAAGGAATAGAAATGCAGGACCAAATCATATTTTAATCTTATCAGGAGTAGGTGTCAAAGATAGAGCTAGAGCAGGAGTAGGTCTCCTAGTGCATAAAAGGCAATTTTGACACTGAGGAGGGACGAACTATGGCATTCCTTAAAAGAACACAATGTAGAACAAAATTTAATATAAGCCATTAAAAGTTTTTACAATAAACCAACATGTGCAGTGAGAGTAGCTGGAAACATATCTGCAGAACTTGATGTAGACATAGGGATAAGACAGGGTTGTATCTTAAGTCATCTTTTGTTTATCACATTTATGGATTCAGTCACAAAGGCATCCTCAAAAATGAAGAAAATGAATGTAGGTACATGTATGTGGAAGCTCAAACCAGTAAATGTATCAATGCTTTCATTTGCTAATGATTTATTTCTGTTTGGAAAATCAGAAAGTAACCTTCAGTCGAATATCAACATTATGAACAATGAGCTAAATAAAAGAGGAATGAGAGTAAATGCAAAGAAAACCAAAACAATGCTAATAACTAGGGAAGCTAAAACACAAAATCTTAAAATGGGCAGGGAGAATTTAGAACAAGTTCACAGTTACAATTACCTAGGAGTAATGATGAACTCAGAGGGAAAACTAAGAGAAGAAATTAGCCAGAGAATCGAAAAGGCGAGTGCAATATACAACCATCTAGGAAAGGCATTTGTAGGTAAGCAAGAATTGTCAACAAAAACCAAAATGGCAGTATACAAATACAACATAGTTTATTGTCCTACTCTCCTCCATGGCAGTGAAACCTGGACCTTAGACAGTAGAGAATACAGTAGTAAAGAATACAGTAGAGTACAGGCAGCTAAAATGAAATATCTAAGAAGAGCAGTAGGGAAATCTAATAGAGACAAAATCATAAATACAACAAAAAGAGATCAAACTAAAGTAGATGGCATAAAAACTAAGATAGAAATAAATCAATTGAGACGTTTGGGCATGTAAACATAATGAATGACAAAAGAATAGCTAAATCAGTATACAGTGCTAAAGCCCAAGGTAAAAGACCAAAAGGCAGACCTCGGAGAAAGTGGGAAGAAGATATAAAAGAGGCATTGAAGAATAGAAATTTAACATTTTTGGAAGGAAACAGAAAATGCCAGGACAGGGCATCCTGTAGAAAGATCATCTCGGGCATCTGAACCCAAGCACCGAAAGGTAGAGTGGGAACTGATAAAGAAAGAAAGAAAGTACATGCGATATACATTGTTTAGCTGTCGATCAAGAAAAATAGCATTACCAAAATTGGCTCATATTAGGCATAATATTATTTTCGTACTGAGTACCCATTCACACATTAGCCAATAGTAAGCATGTGTATGTGTGCGTGTGTAGGAAATGTGTGTGTGTGTGAGAGAGAGAGAGAGAGAGAGAGAGAGCCACAAATGACAGGAGTACCGGATTTTCACAAACACAAGTGCAGATGTTGAGCGTTTGAGTGAAAATAAAAACTGAGCCGAAATGTGTTTTTATGCCTTAATTAGTAAGGGTTGAAGTTGAGCAATTTTTGGCGGATTTTGGCAGCGGTGCCGATCATTACCCGAGGGACCTTTTGGTGGCAACTAAGAGGTCAGGTTTTGTGTTAGAGTTCGACGCTGGGTGAAGAAATCGAAAAGTGAAATTTTGTTTCCTTTTTTCCTGTATTAGATTTGAATTCATAAATCAAGTTGACTATGAGCTGATGTTTATATTTGGAAGGCCATAATTTCATGGGAATAAAAATCTTCAACTCGAGTCTTCCCCAACGCACGTTCTTACTTAAGGCTGACTAGTGACTGCCTCATGGTAACACAGTGCCATCCTAGACCTATCGGGCAGTAATAATAATAACAGTGTGGGGAATGGGAGAGGTACGGCTGCGCCCAATCTTGTTTTCTCACACAGCGACTTCTACCAGTCCCAAGGAGAGGCGCAGCGTCTGGGCCTAGATCTAATGAGAGAGTAAAAGGAGATGAGGGGGACAAGGAAAGGTGTGGAGTTGGTCTTGGTACAGAGTGATGGTGCTACACTACGGGTTGTCAGCTGTAGTGAACTGTAAAACCAAAGGTACGCGAATTGCTTGGTCACGTGTCCGTTGTATCATTGCGCAATTAAAGATTTTTAAAAGATGGATTTATAGTCCGTATCCTCGCACAAGTGCAGGCTCGCCGACTACATCATTTATCCCCAGCAGGCCCTTTCATTCAAAATCTTTCTCAACTCCCAGGGGAGTATACGGTACACAAATTTGTCTGGATTTTCGTATTAATACTCTGACAAGATCCTTCTCTACATGTAGCTGGGTACTCATTCACACTTCAGTCAAGTTAGGAAAGTAGAGTGAAGCAATTTTCCTACGAGTACAACTTTTGGGGAAAAAACACCTTTGCTAGCCGTGGGGCTTGAACCAGTGTTGTCGTGATTACAAGCTCGCAACACTATGCTTCAGCTACGGCGCCTCAATCAATACATCCTGAAGAAGCTTTAGTGCATGTAACTGTTCACTATTTTGTCTCATTGTTGCGTTCACTGCTCTCAGACAATCCAGGCAGACAGTCTTCACAGACCACTTTAGGAGAGCTTCTTAACCTAGGCATACAACAATTAAACGTCACCAAACATATTTCTGAGGGTCCCTTACTTAATTGAAAGTCTCATAATTCAAAATTGTCATCCATTCCCAAAGAAATTGAATTGAGAGGTTTCCACTGTACATTCTTTTCAACAATATAGCCTTGATAAGAGATATATACAACAGTTGATAGATAATACTTAAACATTTATATGGGTAGAGATATTGATTAATAGACAAATAGTGAAAAAGATAGATATCGATATACATGATAAAAAAGGCTTTCACTTGCTGAAGTCTTGAGAAGACGGCTGTCTAATTTGAACACTTAAAGAAGAAAAGGTAAAGTAATTAGTTTTCTTCAATAGCTATTGGTATTATTGAACTTTTCAACAGTTGGCCAGTGAGTAAAACATTGGCTTGCATTGTTCGTTACGACTGGGCTTGGAGTCACAAGAATAGGCTTGATAAATATACTTTCTAATCCAATCCCGTTATCCAGGTTCTGATTTAGTGGTCTTAGATTACTTCTGGTTCATGTCTAAAAGCAAGCCTCCTTTACAAAATTCAATCATTTTAGAAGGTTTGAGCAAATATTTCTGTCAATCTTTTGTTTATTTACATCTTTTCTTAAGATTGGGCAGGTCCAGGCATAACCAATCAGGGGCTCTAGGTAAAGTGGGGAAAGAGTTAGGGAAGCTGAAAGTTAATTTAACTTTAAATCTGTATCTTTTGTTGCTCTTTCAGAAACAGCACAGGATCCCAGTGCAGCAAAAACGCAGGAGGTTTCAGTCTCGTGAGCACAGATAGCACATGTTCCAAGAAAATGTCTCTGTGTTCTTTGATTTTTTTTTTCAATATTCACATTAAATAATAATAATTTTCATTAATTTAACTAAGAAGAGAGAGAGAGAGAGAGAATGAACGAACGAACGAGAACGCAAATAAAGAGTTACAATTGTTTCCTATTTTTAGGGTCATGTGATTAGAGGAAGAACTTAACACAAGTCCATTTTTTTCTTTTACTGTTATTAACTTTTGTTTGTTCTCTTTTGAGATAAAATTAAATGAATTAATTTTGTTAATGTGGAGAAATCGAATTTCTTATGTTCTGAGTGATGTTTAGATTATTTGAATTGTAAAGGACAATATAATAGAACTATGTTATGCCCTTTATTTCATCCGATTTAGAGGGCTGTATTTATTCTATTAGGTAATAGCTGTTAGCTGTCACTGCAATGAGATCATAGAGTGTACCGGATGACAGGCAAAGTAATTTTTTAAATGCACATCAATGACGACGGGCACAAAACGTCCAACTTGCGTCCAAGTCAGGAGACGGGGAACAGTGTCTGAATTACTGATTTTTTTAGATTCTTAAATTTTCTTTTTCCATGTATGATAAAGTACGAGTGTGAATTGCTTTATATTAAAAAAAACTCCTCATTGAAATATGTTTAGCGGAAACTTTAATATGGCATCTCAAAGTTGAACAGATTGTGCCAGTTATCATCCATGTACGTTTGAACTTGTTTTTAGAATTTCTTTGGTTGTTTTAGTTTTAGTTTAATTTGTCTGCTTAAAGGCTGATTTTTTACTGAAGCAGGCATTGGTATGAAAGAAAAGAAAACAGAAAACAACTCACTTGATCTAAAGTCTGACAAATTTCTACTTTATTTGAAGTCTGTCAAATATAAGCAGGTTTATCGCCCAATCTTGGGAATAGAAAAAATATCAAAATAGTTGAACTACAGATGGAGGAAATTAAAATAGCAATTTTGAAACATTTCAAGAGAGATAAATGCCTACTGACCCCCCCCCCCCCCCCCCCAAAAAAAACAACCCGGAAAATATAAATAAAATGTAAACCATGCAAGATTTTTATATGAAACTTGGTAGACCTTAGCCGCCTGGCACGATTACCTAAAAATATGAAGTCGATCTGGCAATCTAAGGAAATACCAGACATTTACAAAATATGCTGGAAATGGTGCCGTCTTCGTAAGGCGCCAATTTTAAGCATGACACAAAAACTTCTTGAGAACCTGGTGATGATATCCAAAGGAATTAGCTGTATCTCGTCTGAAGTTATGGTCTTCAAATCTTGAGAATTCGTCACAGGGATTCTCTGGGACGACCATAATGTGTCAATCATGATGGGTATTTAATGTTAAGGCTTCGAGCAGAAACTTTTGTAATAAATTTATGTATCCATTCCCATAAAGTATAATTTTGATGGATATTTCCCTAGATCTACTATTGATGTCAAATTCTTTTTGAATAAAATTTGTGATTCTATTAATGGGCCTCATTTTAAAATATGTTTTTACCAGAAAGGCCTTTTTATTCTGCAGACCACACCATGTTGTTGAGATCTAAATTATAAGGGCAGTTCGAAGCGGACATAATATTGATCTACATATCACTCTATGGTTGGCGAAAGTTACTTCTGTTCTAAGAAGATGCATGTTCAATGCAAATTATCAAAGATATTGATATTTTCCCCGGTTCAGAGTTTTTTGGGTCACCCTGCACTTTCTTACCCTTGCCTTGTAACTTAATGCTATACTATCAGGGGAAATTAATAGGAAGAAGAACACAAAAGTGTCTATTGCTTTAGGCTTATCTCATGAGGCAGTATGCTCTGTTGTGACAGAAATAAACAGTGAAGGGTTCAGTGGACATTTTTTACAAAGTGCAAAATAGCAGGATTTTTTTTTCCTCATGAAACTTCTTGAAAAGGGTATAGAAAAAGAAAAGAATAGGGTGAATGTTGGATTTTTTAAAAGTTTTGTTTGAATGATATTTTGTGGATGAAAGCTGATTGTCTGGTATTTTAAAGCAGTACAGCATGTTTTCAAATGTTCAGATAGATAGTTATATCGATAATCAGCTCTTGGTCCGTTGAAACTTCTCATTATCATTATCATGGCTTTTGGTGAGTTTAAAATGATGTACAACCAGTGCCAAAACTGACCTCGGATGTGTTGAAATATGTTTGTTTAAACCACGGAATATATCATTCATGACTATTTGAATCTTGAAGCTTGAAACGTGCTGTGGAGAAAAATGTGTTGTGGAAAAGTAACATGTTTATGTCCTGAAAAATTTCAAGTCCCTACACATGACTAATTCAACATTTAAATGTGCATTCATTAGATTTTTTGTTTATCCTTATTTGTACTGGTCTTTTTTATTTTATTTTTATTTCATTTTTTTGTTGTAGTCATATTTAAAATACAGGCCTATATATTAAACATCACTTGAAATATTGAAGGTGATAACAAATCCATATGAATTAAATGTGTTCATATTCCTGGTATATGATAGATGAGTAAATTGTTGACTTTATCAGATAGACCAATGAGTAATATGATCACTGTTGCCCCAGACGTGTGCGGCTACAGCATTTTCTTTATCTCAGATTGTGTAAGTTATTTCAGTTTATAAATACCCATTGAATCCTGCCTGTGTTTGAATGTTTAGCGGAGGATTTGTTCATGAATTTACCATGTCTATTGGCAGCATCAGTAAGGAGTCGAGTTAAAAGTGAATCACCATCATGTTTTTTGTTTGTTTTCCTGTCCTGGAGTCTAAACAATAATGACCTCCATGAAAGATTCTTTATTCAGTAGGCAGACAGAATTTCTGTTTTCAGTTTTGTTGCCAGGGTGAGATCGTAATTATCTTTTTTTGTGATGTTTAGTTTCTGTATTGCTGTGAATTTGACATGAACTTTAAGTTTGGTTTTTTTTGTTACGTTGAAAATCACATGAACTGTATGTTTGGTTTCTTTGAAAGGGACATGAACTTTATGTTTGGCTTTTTTGTTACATTCAAAGTAACATGAAACATTGTGTGTGGTTTCTGTATTACTTTGAAAGATGAGCTGAAGTTTAAGCTTGGTTTCTGTGTTATTTTGAAAGTGATTTAAACTGTATATTTGTTTTTTTGTATTACTTTGAAAGTGACATGAACAGTATGTTTGGTTTCTGTTACTTTGAAAGTGACTTGAACAGTATGTTTGGTTTCTGTAGATTTTGAAAGTGACATGAACAGTATGTTTGGTTTCTGTTACTTTGAAAGTGACATGAACAGTATGTTTGGTTTCTATATTACTTTGAAAGTGACATGAATATTGTGTTTAGTATATTTGTTACTTTGAAAGTGACATGAACAGTATGATTGGTTTCTGTATTACTTTGAAAGTGACATGAACAGTATGTTTGGTTTCTGTTACTTTGAAAGTGACATGAACAGTATGTTTGGTTTCTGTTACTTTGAAAGTGACATGAACAGTATGTTTTGTTTCTATATTACTTTAAAAGTGACATGAACATTGTGTTTAGTATATTTGTTACTTTGAAAGTGACATGATGTTAATATTAAGTTTGGTTTCTCTATTGCTTTGAAAGGGACATGAACTTTATGTTTGGTCTATTTGTTACTTTGAAAGTGACATGACGTGAACATGAAGTTTGGTTTCTCTATTGCTTTGAAAGTGACATGAACTTTGTGTTTTGTTTCTGTTATTTTGAAAGTAACATGAACGATATGGTTGGTTTCTTTGTTATTTTGAAAGTGACATGGACATTATGTTTGGTTTCTGCATTATTTTGAAAATGACATGAACTGTATATTTGGCTTCTGCATTACTTTGAAAGTGACATGAACTGTAAGTTTGGTTTCTTTGTTACTTTGACAGTGACATTAACATTATGTTTGGTTTCTCTGTTATTTTGAAAGTGACATAAACTGTGTTTGGTTTCTTTGTTATTTTGAAAGTGACATGGTTTCTTTGTTACTTTGAAAGATGACATGAATATTATGTTTGATTTCTGTGTTACTTTGAAAGTGACACGAACTGTATGTTTGGTTTCTTTGTTAATTTGAAAGTGACATGGTTTCTTTGTTGATTTGAAAGTGACATGAACATTATGTTTGGTTTCTATGTTACTTTGAACGTGACATGAGCTGTATGTGGTTTCTTTGTTACTTTGAAAGTGACATGAACTTGATTATGGTTTCTGTTCCACTGCCACATGCATAGTCCACCATTCCCAACTCAACGGGCCTGCCCACTCACTTTTGTGCATTATGTGCGCAGAATTGGTGGAATCAAATATCACATGGTAATCGGAGAGCAGCCTTTGATTTTCTTAATTTAATTTGCTTGATTTTATTGTTGTTAAGTCTTAAGTCTTCTATGACAGTTTTTGTGTTTTTTTTATCTTTAAATTAGATACCTCAGGACCAATGAGAATTTGATTTTATCAATGGATTCTTGATCTGTTTGCAAGTTCTATTTCTTTTCTTCATCCTCAGCTCTCTTCCTGAAATTCTCTCTCCCTCTTCCTTTCAATACTTTCATGCTCTCTCACTTGTCTCTGCCTCTCATTATGTCTGTGTTTCTTTGTATGTCTCTTGTCTGTCTGTCTGTCTCTTCCTCTATCTCGATTTCTGTCTGTCTGTCTCTCTCTCTCTCTCTCTCTCTCTCTCTCTCTCTCTCTCTCTCTCTCTCTCTTTCTTTCTCTCTCCCTCCTCTCTCTCTCTCTCTCTCTCTGTCTCTTTCTCTCTCTCTCTCTCTCTTTCTCTCTCTCTCTCTCTTCTCTCTCTCTCTCTCTCTCTCTCTCTCTCTCTCTCTCTCTCTCTCTCTCTCTCTCTCTCTCTCTCTCTCTCTCTCTCTCTCTCTCTCTCTCTCTGTCTGTGTGTGTGTCTCTTTCTCCCTCTCTGTCTGTCTGTCTCTCTCTCTGTGTTTCTGTCTGTCTCTTTTTCTCTCTCTTTCTCCCTCTTTCCCTCCCTCTCTCTCTCTCTCTCTCTCTCTCTCTCTCTCTCTCTCTCTCTCTCTCTCTCTCTCTCTCTCTCTCTCTCTCTCTCTCTCTCTCTCCCCTCTCTCTAATTCTTCATCTCTTTTTGCTTATCTTTCATATGTCCGTACATATGACTTAATTCCTTATCATATCACTGACAAAGTTGAAGTACCCTCCCCCCCACCCAATCATGTGAACATTTGTATGGTAATTGTAAAGATCAATGTTACAGAATATACTTCTTTTTTTTTACCTTGTGTATAAAACCATTTTGATACATTGATGAAACGGAATGATTGTATGATCTTTTTACCCTTTTTTTTTTTTCTTCTCTCTGTCATTCTTTCTTTTTTCTTTTTATGTTTTTCTAACATGAGCTGTCACAACTCACGATGTAAAATTTGATTTTAATGTTCATGATAATTTTTCATTCAAGCGTGCTTATTATCTGTATATTATTGTTCATGACATATTGTACAGTTTCAGGAAAAACTGAATCCCTATGTCTTATGGTCATTTATATATACATGTGTATATATGGTTATTGTTTGTCTATTGAAGCTATAAAAAGGTTTTGTAAAGAGTTGATAGCATTGCCATAGGAGTAATGTTGCTCTGTAATAAAAAAAAATCTGTTGTTTTCTATGACAAAAGAGATGTATATACACACACACACACACACACACACACACATATATATATATATATATTATATTCATATAAGAACTCTGTACAGTAGTTTGTGTGTTCATTGCGATGGGGAATGAACAGGCAATCAGTCAATCAGTCGTGGTTTTCTCTCTATCTTCCCATTGACAGATGGGGACAACGGTGTACAAATTTTCATAAGTTTTCTCCCACAAAGTTCCATTCATTTAAAGTAATTGAACAGTGTTTTTAGAGGTGTATATATGTATATATAGTCAAGATGTATTTCTTTGTGATCTTGGTATATATTGTTGTTTCTTTTGAGAATTGTTTTACCTTTTATTTTTTTTGAAAAATTGACTTCTTTTTTAACGTTCTTCCTAATAATAATAATACTATGAGTATGAGAGCCCACATCACATAATTTTGTCACCCTTAGTTCCTTCCCTTTATCTTGAACTCGGACTCGTTTATGTGACAGCTTCAGATTAAGATGCCTCCTGCCTTTTACTGTTTTTTGTCTATTAAAATGATATTTTTAAAAACCCACTCCTCGTTTTACTGTGAAACCTTAAAACTTTTCGTGGATTCGTAGTCCACTGGGGTCTTAGCCTTCTGGCCTTTAATTTTAACCAATCAAATGTGTTTGTCTGCTGGCTTTTTGGTTTTGTTATTTATATGATCTTAATTAGTTTTCAAAGTACTTAAGATCATATACTGTTACTATTCCTGCTGGTTACAAAAAATAGTGATACTGACTGGTACAGGTATGATGTAGACATAGCAGTTACTACAGTCAATGTAGGTTGGAAATTGGAAATGAAATCACTTTAATAAACAGCAATAAAAAACACCAAAACCTGGTAATCAGGCACATTTTTCCCTCAATAATCAGGCATTGATAGCAGAAATGGTATACACTCAAAGTCAAACTCGTTATTATGCAGGGATGTAAATCTTTCAATCTACGCCCCTGGACCCCGGCGCTTATTTTCAGAGAATTTCTCCAGATGCCATTTACATCCCTGATTATGGCAGTAGTAACTTGGCTACGTTATAAAAGGAATGGTGTTATAAATTAATGAAACTGCCCTTTGCAAAGGAGACAATCAATATTTGACTAACCAAGTAGGAAAAACGACAGCTGACAAGACATTGTAGGCCTTCTGTATGTGAAAAGGCTATTGTAGTATAACAATAATAATATAGTCTAATAGTAATGCTTGTAGTCTAGAAAAAACCATCGACAGACACTCCCTAACTCAAAATGGATTATTCTAGGTTATGACATTGTTGTGAAGCACAATTATCGCCACTCAATTGGACTTGATTATAGACATGCCTACCCCGCCAAGCTATTGTAAGGATGATGATATGATTCGGGCCTATGTCAATGCCACTCTTCATTTGGCTGTCCTAGGCCTAAGCAGTGGATGACAAACTTTGTCTCCATACCTTCAATTTCAATACTTTATTCTCATAAAGAAGGAGCCTTGTGTCATTAGTGTCAGTCTCATTTTGTAAGAGTACTAAAAGACACTCACAATACTAACACTAAAAACATTGATGCTTATGTGTGTTTGACTGATTTGTGACCAAGCCAAACTAGATTCTACTTCTACCCCATTGCATCATTTTGGGGTAGGGGGGTGGTGATGCACGGTGGCGGTATTATACTTTAATTAATGCCAAATCATTGGTGGGTGACGGTATGACGAGTTATTTTCTTTTTTTGTACAGTGTTAGATTCGTACCCAGGTGAAAAGCTGGCAGCTGCGAGAATGGCAGAATATTATAACGAGATTTGATGTAGATTTTATCAAAATATTTTATTTAATGTAATCATGCCTTTATGACGATACAGTGGAACCTTCTCTAATCTGGAAATCTTGGTGGATCGTAAAATCGTCCCGATTACCTGGGGACCTAAGGATTTTGGTTCT
>JAXRKP010000903.1:182500-197500 GCA_037039925.1 Doris montereyensis | reverse complement strand
TTTTATGGGTGTATAGTGAAATGTAGGTGTTGGTTGTATTGTAGTAGTTGAATGTAGGTGTTGGTTTTGCTGTAGTAGTTGAATGTAGGTATTGGTTTTATGGGTTTAGTTGAATGGGTGTTGGTTTTATGGGTGTAGTAGTTGAATATAGGTGTTGGTTTTATGGTGTAGTGTGAAATTAGGTGTTGGTTGTATGGGTGTGTAGTTGAATGTAGGTGTTGGTTTTATGGGTGTAGTAGTGGAATGAAAGTAGTGAAATGGTGTTGGTTTTTTATTGTAGTAGTTGAAATGTAGGTGTTGGTTTTATGGGTGTAGTAGTTGAATGTAGGTGGTTTTATGGTTTTATGGGTGTTGGTTTATGGGTGTAGTTTGAAATATAGGTGTTGGTTTTATGGGTGTAGTAGTGAAATATAGGTGTTGGTTTTATAGTGTAGTAGTAGTTGAAATGTAGGTGTTGGTTTTATGTGTAGTAGTTGAATGTAGGTGTTGGTTTTAAATAGTTGGAAAGTAGGTATTGGTTTTATGGATGTGTAGTTGAATGTAGGTGTTAGTTTTATAGGTGTAGTAGTTGAAATGTAGGTATTGGTTTTATTGGTTTAGTTGAAATGTAGGTGTTGGTTTTATAGGTGTAGTAGTTGAATGTAGGTGTTGGTTTTATAGGTGTAGTAGTTGAAATGTAGGTGTTGGTTTTATAGGTGTAGTAGTTGAAATGTAGGTGTTGGTTTTATAGGTGTAGTAGTTGAAATGTAGGTGTTGGTTTTATAGGTGTAGTAGTTGAAATGTAGGTGTTGGTTTTATGGGTGTAGTAGTTGAAATGTAGGTGTTGGTTTTATGGGTGCAGTAGTTGAATGTAGGTATTGGTTTTATGGATGTAGTAGTAGTTGAAATGTAGGTGTTGATTTTATGGGTGTAGTAGTTGAAATGTAGGTGTTGGTTTTATGGGTGTAGTAGTTGAATGGGTGGTTGGTTTTAAATGGGTGTAGTAGTTGAAATGTAGGTGTTGGTTTTATGGGTGTAGTAGTAGTAGTTGAATGTAGGTGTTGGTTTTATAGGGTGTAGTAGTTGAAATGTAGGTGTTGGTTTTATAGGTGTAGTAGTTGAAATGTAGGTGTTGGTTTTATGGGTGTAGTAGTTGAATATAGGTGTTGGTTTTATATGTAGTAGTTGAAATTAGGTGTTGGTTTTATAGGTGTAGTAGTTGAAATGTAGGTGTTGGTTTTATGGGTAGTTGAAATGTAGTTGAAGGTGTAGTAGTTGAATAGGTGTTGGTTTTATGGGTGTAGTAGTTGAATATAGGTGTTGGTTTATAGGTGTAGTAGTTGAATGTAGGTGTTGTTTTATTGTAGTAGTTGAAATGTAGGTGTTGGTTTTATAGGTGTAGTAGTTGAAATGTAGGTGTTGGTTTTATAGGTGAGTGGGTGTAGGTGTTGGTTTTATAGGTTAGTAGTTGAAATGTAGGTGTTGGTTTTATAGGTGTAGTAGTTGAAATGTAGGTGTTGGTTTTATGTAGGTTGAAATGTAGTAGTTGAAAATGTAGGTGTTGGTTTATTGGTTTTGTAGGTGTTGGTTTTAAGGTGTAGTAGTTGAAATGTAGGTGTTGGTTTTATGGGTGTAGTAGTTGAAATGTAGGTGTTGGTTTTATGGGTGTAGTAGTTGAAATGTTGGTGTTGGTGTTGTAGATGAAATGTAGGTGTTGATTTTATGTGTAGTAGTTGAAATGTAGGTGTTGATTTTATGGGTGTAGTAGTTGAAATGTAGGTGTTGGTTTTATGGGTGTAGTAGTTGAATATAGGTGTTGGTTTTATGGGTAGTAGTAATTGAATGTAGGTGTTGGTTTTATGGGTGTAGTAGTAGTTGAAATGTAGGTGTTGGTTTTATAGGTGTAGTAGTTGAAATGTAGGTGTTGGTTTTATGGGTGTAGTAGTTGAAATGAAGGTGTTGATTTTATAGGTGTAGTAGTTGAAATGTAGGTGTTGGTTTTATAGGTGTAGTAGTTGAAATGTAGGTGTTGGTTTTATAGGTGTGGTAGTTGAAATGTAGGTGTTGGTTTTATAGGTGTAGTAGTTGAAATGTAGGTGTTGGTTTTATAGGTGTGGTAGTTGAAATGTAGGTGTTGGTTTTATAGGTGTAGTAGTTGAAATGTAGGTGTTGGTTTTATGGGTGTAGTAGTTGAATATAGGGTTTATGGGTGCAGTAGTTGAAATGTAGGTGTTGGTTTTATAGGTGTAGTAGTTGAAATAGGTATTGGTTTTATGGGTGTAGTAGTTGAAATGTAGGTGTTGGTTTTATGGGTGTAGTAGTTGAAATGTAGGTGTTGGTTTTATGGGTGTAGTAGATGTTGAATGTAGGTGTTGGTTTTATTGTAGTTTGAAATGTAGGTGTTGGTTTTATGGGTGTAGTAGTTGAAATGTTGTTGGTTTTAAAAATGTAGGTGTTGGTTTTATAGGTGTAGTAGTTGAAATGTAGGTGTTTGGTTTTATAGGTAGTAGTAGAAATGTAGGTGTTGGTTTTATGGGTGTAGTAGTTGAAATGTAGGTGTTGGTTTTATGGGTAGTAGTTGAATGAAATGGTGTAGGTTGAATTAGGTGTTGGTTTTATGGTGTGTAGTAATATAGTTGAAATGTAGGTGTTGGTTTTATGGGTGTAGTAGTTGAAATGTAGGTGTTGGTTTTATAGGTGTGGTAGTTGAAATGTAGGTGTTGGTTTTATGGGTGTAGTAGTTGAAATATAGGTGTTGGTTTTATAGGTGTAGTAGTTGAAATGTAGGTGTTGGTTTTTTATAGGTGTAGTAGTTGAAATGTAGGTGTTGGTTTTATGGGTGTAGTAGTTGAAATGTAGGTATTGGTTTTATGGGTGCAGTAGTTGAATGTAGGTATTGGTTTTATGGGTGTAGTAGTAGTTGAAATAGGTATTTTATGGTGTTGATTTTATGGGTGTAGTAGTTGAAATTGAATGTTGAGGTGTTGGTTTTATGGGTGTTGGTTTTATGTAGTAGTTGAATGTAGGTATTGGTTTTATGGGTGCAGTAGATGAAATGTAGGTATGGGTGGTAGTTGAATGGGTGTTGGTTTTATGGGTGTAGTAGTTGAAATGTAGGTGTTGGTTTTATAGTTGAATAGTTGAAATGTAGGTGTTGGTTTTATAGGTGTTGTAGTTGAATAAATGTAGGTGTTGGTTTTATGGGTGTAGTTGAAATGTAGGTGTTGGTTTTATGGGTGTAGTAGTTGAATATAGGTGTTGGTTTTATGGGTGTAGTAGTTGAACCAGTAGTGTTGGTTTGGTTTTATGGGTGTAGTAGTGTATTAATTGAATGTAGGTGTTGGTTTTATGGGTGTAGTAGTTGAATATAGTAGTGTTAGGTTTTATAGGTGTAGTAGTTGAATGTAGGTGTTGGTTTTATGGGTGTAGTAGTTGAATATAGGTGTTGGTTTTATGGGTGTAGTAGTTGAATATAGGTGTTGGTTTTATGGGTGTAGTAGTTGAATATAGGTGTTGGTTTTAGGGTGTAGTAATTGAAATGTAGGTTTATGGGTGTAGTAGTTGATTGGTGTTGGTTTTAATGTAGTAGTTGAAATTGGTTTTATGTGGGTGTAGTAGTTGAAATGTAGGTGTTGGTTTTATGGGTGTAGTAGTTGAAAATGTTGGTTTTATAGGTGTTAGTTGTTTTTGGTTTTATGGGTGTAGTAGTTGAATGTAGGTGTAGTAGTTGGTTTTGGTTTTATGGGTGTAGTAGTTGAATATAGTTGTTAGTTGAATATTGTTGGTTTTATGGGTGTAAGTTGAATAAAGGTGTTGGTTTTATGGGTGTAGTAATTGAATGTAGGTGTTGGTTTTATGGGTGTAGTAGTTGAAATGTAGGTGTTGGTTTTATGGGTGTAGTAGTTGAAATGTAGGTGTTGGTTTTATGGGTGTAGTAGTTGAATGTAGGTATTGGTTTTATGGGTGCAGTAGTTGAAATGTAGGTGTTGGTTTTATGGGTGCAGTAGTTGAATGTAGGTATTGGTTTTATGGGTGCAGTAGTTGAATGTAGGTGTTGGTTTTATGGGTGCAGTAGTTGAATGTAGGTATTGGTTTTATGGGTGTAGTAGTTGAACAATTAATACTGCGCAGTTTGTTAAATTGAAGGGGAAAAAAATATTGAATGATATTTCTGTTGTTCTTCTTCTTATCCCTATGAGTTTCTTTGCTTTTATTTTTTGTTTTTGTTTTATTTTAAAATCTTTGATGCATTGGAAGACTAAGCTCAATACATGAAATATTTTGTGAGGGTATTGTTAACATTTTGTCTTGGATTTTGTTCCTATTGGCGTTATGATGTTTACATAATTTCCATGGAAATCCATTACTCTATAAATCCATATTAGCAGGAATGCGAATGGAATGTGCATAGTTGGAGGTGGTGGGGTGGGGGTGGGGGGGGGGGGGGGGGATTGAGTCTCTATACAAGCCTGCTAAACTGGTTTCTTTTCTCCTCTGTTATGAGACGAAGATTAATTGCTTAAAAAGATAATGAAATGCTGAATACAGTTAGCTACATAATGTAGGCGAAATATGACAATAAGTGACAACTCCACTAATAAAGACAGAGCAAACACGTGACGTTTCGGGTATAACCCTTCATCAGACAACAAACGAGAAATATTTAGAGCAATATTCAAAAAAAGATAAATAACGTAAACAACAGAGATATGTGGCAATGTGAACTATCTAAATAGTTGTGAATAATACGAAGGAGCCACAGTGGAGTGAAGTCAAAGGCGATATAATGTAGTACTTAATTGAACTAGAACATGAAATACTACATGTATAATATCTTTAAAATTGTTTTAGGATGAATGTAAATTTTGTATACACATATTATTATATCTATATAACTTTTATCAATTTTGTGCGTGTGTTGTTTTCTCTTTACCCAGAATCCTGCAGTTTGAAGCATTTGGCAAGCCTGCAGAGAAGCCGACAGGCATTGCACCAAAAAGAGACCTGAGTAGTCTCCCTGAGCAGCAACGAAGTAGCAGCATTTATTTTTTCGTTTCTTGCTGGAAACCTGAATTCGTTTTATAAAAAGACAATACATTCATTTGACATTTTATGACAGTACTCAAGACTGTTGTATATAATTTCTTCATTACCGTATTATAATATTTGCTCATGACTTGACTATCAATTCTTTTTTTAATGTTAGATTATCATGTTATCTATTAGTTTGTTTCATGGTTTATTGTATGACAGTGACAGAGAAAGTTATAACAGAGAAAAGAATATATATATATATATATATGTATATATAAAATTAGAGATTTAGAGCCACTTAAGAAGATTATTTCTTTCTTATAAAATTAGAGATTTAGAGCCACTTAATTTCTTTCTTATAAAATTAAAGATTATTATTTCTTTCTTAATCTATTATTTCTTTCAATCTATTCTATTACATCTATGTCTATGTCATAATATATGATTCTGAGTTGATGGCTCTTGTGTGTCAACGGCTCTGTTTTCCAGGTCACTACAAGAAAAATAACTCTGTTTCGCTAGTAGTAGTCGTAGGTTCTAAATGATCCCAAGATCGCTTTCATTTGAGGCATTTGTCTACTGGAAGATGTTGAATTGAGTAAAATTTCATTGTGTTCCGTCTTAAAGCCTAAGTCGACATTTTAAAAATGTTTCATATGGTAATTGAAAAGTTGGAATGATGTCATGCACGCTTGTCCGTATTGACCACTGACTCAATCTAATAATTGTACTTAGAGTATAACAATATGCTTGTTTTGTGTATTTCTCAACTCTTCTACTGAGATGAATGGAGAAAAAAAGAAAAAAAGAAAGCCATGACTTTGGTTGTATTTGTAAATCGGTTAATATGCAACGCTTGAAGAGTGATGAACAAACGTTTCTTAATATGACCCAATCTCTGATGTTTGCATGGAAGAAAAACACAATATTTTTCCACAGTATTATTATATTTTTATATGCAATATGTTTTTGTGTGTAACTTAATAATAAATCAATTCATTCATGATAATAATATGCATATTATGCAACACTAATGCAGGTATCGTTACTTCAACATTCTGTCATTATGAAATAAACTTTTGTTCATTCATTATTCTGAGGAAATCTTCACAATCTATTGAGCCGGACTGGTTTGGAATAATTGAGATGAGAAGCTTGAAATTCACACAAATCGTTGTGAGTCGTTTTCCTTTGTCCTTCTTGTATCACATTTCATTCTGTTATGTCAGAAATTTTAAAATTTGCAAATCTTATCTATTTCCTTTTCCTCCCATTTTCTTCCAATGTCTGTATTTTCAAAACTCATCGATTTTGTTGATGTTATTTAAAAAAAAAAAAAAGAAGAGATAATTGATCAAATGAAGACCTGAAGAAAAGACGAACTTTGTCAACAACAGCAAAAAATAAATTGTATTAATGTTAATCGTCAGCAGCGCATGTTTATCGAAACTTATTGTTGAGTTTTTGATTTTATAACAGTTGTTTTACTTCTTGCTTGTCTTTGAGCAGTCTTGGCATACACGCATACACGCATACACGCATACACGCATACACGCATACACGCACACACGTGAGTTGAGCAAAGCAGTGTATTGCTCATTTTGACTTACATTCTCCAAAACCAAAAAATATAGTTTTTCTGTGCTTGTGTGTTGTTTGTATTTTATATTTATATATGTTTATTCTGTCTTATTAGATTATGATTTATCTACAATTATTGTTGATGTCATAGATAAGTTTATACTTGTTAATATGATTATATATTAACATATTCATATTTTATGTGTGCGTGTGTGTGCGTGTGTGTGTGTGTGTGTGTGTCTAGAAAGCGATGTTTAGAAAATGGAATTTCACATGTTATAGTTTTCTTTGAATGAGAAAATAAAATTGGGCACAAGGGCCAAATGCCTCACACTTTGTAGTCGGTGTGTTTTCATCCTTTATTAGATCTACTCGTTTGTAGATTATTTGTATAACAACAAAAAAACCTGTTGTGGCTTTATGGCCAATGATAAACTTGTCAAGGTTTAAGCGGATTTGAAAGGTTTAATGTATTAATGTAGGGCAATATCCATTGTATTTGAAAAAGCTAAAATAATTATATAAATTTTTTTACATTGATGCACATACGTTGCCATTCTGTCTAAATGCTAAGGATAGGGTGGGGGGCAGGTTTCTGTAAGCAGCTTTAGTCAAGACAGTCACTTCTTGTTTTCAAGCCATTCCCATGCTCTTCCGAGGATTTCTGTATTTATCTTCAAGGAATCAACATTTCAGTCTTGGTGTTTCAGCAATGCCCCTGAGTTTTGCAGAGGTCCAGGAGAGAGTAATTTCTTCTTTGATTGCTTCAAGATCACCGAGATGTAAAAAAAACAAAAAAAATCAAAAGTTGGGGATGATGGTGATGAAAATGGTGGGAGAATCGACTATAAAAGTTTTCACAAGCATTGGTTGTGTTTTGTATTACAGACTTGATGACGAGGTCAGATGGCAGGAGAAAACATTTGAAGTAGTTATGAGGTACCGGGTAGTCAAGCAACAGAGAATCGATGAATCTATGAAGGCGATCGTTATCTGGCATTGATGCCATCAAGTCAAACATGAAGCAATCCTTTTCTATTTTTTTTGGTAGAAATGGATACATGAGTCTAGTCCAAAAAAATGTGTTTTGAGCCATCTGCCAATTTCAGAATCAGTCTTTGTGTTCACAAGAGAGACAGTCCGATTTCGGCCATTTGCCTTACATTGTACTAGTACTGTCCAAGTGTAGAGCGTCTTTTGTTTTTTTGTTTTCTTTCTATGTTTAGATCACTGAGATGTCAATGCTGTTGGTCAAATTAATCCCAAAAGTTGGCAAATTGACATCGATACCTGGAACGATTTCAGAAATCTGACAAACTGACAGTCCAACAAAATGTTCGAATCCTCCTAAATTAGGTCAGACGCCTGTTCTTTGGAAAAGACGCTTAAAACGCACCCCCCCCCACTCCAATAATGACAAAACAAACTACTCAGGTGCAAATGGGTACAAGAGCTAGCTTGCTTGGGAGTAACAACCTACTTCAGACTAGCGTCCTGTCCAGTAGATGATTATTATCACATATTCCGCTCACGCTACAGAAACCGGGAAAGGCTCCGGCTCTTATGAACCGTAATGGCAATTGAAAGAATTTTATTTTACTTGTTTCTACGACAACTTCAATATTATTTCATGTCATGTCATTATCCATCACCTTCGACATGCCCCTTGTCTCACTGATTGTCTTCACGATTGTCATGTCATTATCCATCACCTATCTGGACATGCCCCTGGCCTCACTGTTTGTCTTCACGGTTATCATGGTTCGAATTAGTTTACCTAAAGTGCTTTGCTTTGCCCAGTCATTGAAGTGGAAAAAAGAAAAGCAAAAAGAGAAGAAGAAAGGTATCTTTAGTTCAATAAAAACTTTAAAAACTTAAAATTGCGTTTTATTTTTCCCGCATCCACAACCATCGTGATTTCAACGGGTTTTTTGGTAGGATTCTTTGTTTTGCTTTTACTGTCTTGTAAAGAGCCATGGAATCTTTAATGTGTTACAGTGTTGTTTTCAGATTTCTACAAAAGACGGTGAATTCCGTTTTTGTCACAACAAGGGATTAGGCGTCAGATCCATTTACTTGGAACAGGGGGAATTTTATTTTCGGGGTGAATTTTATTTTCGTCGCAACAGGGTGAATTTATTTTTGTCACAACAGGAGTTGATATTTTTGTCAGAAAATAATTTTATTTTCGTCACAACAGTTTTAAACCGTCACAACAGGGTGAATTTTATTTTTGTCACAACAGGGTGACTTTATTTTTGTCACAACAGGGTTTGATATTTGAGAGGGGAATCTTATTTGTCACAACAGGGTGAATTTTAGGTCATAACAGAGTGAGCTGTCTCCCCTCCCCCTGCCCCCACTCCAATAAAGACAAAACAAACACGTGACGTTTCAGGTATAACCCCTAAATACTCACACATCAAACGAGGAATATCTAGATCTGTGCTCTTACTCAGGCATCACACAGTGTGATGTCAGAAGAAAAATAGAAAGGAAGAAGAAAGAGGGGGGGCTAAGGCTGGTTTGTTGTGTAGTGAGGAGATAGGAGAATCTTCACGAAACGTCACTGTTGTTTTTTTCTGTCTTTATTGGTGTAGGAGTTATCGCCCATTATCGTTCACCACTGAGTTGCTCCTTTGAATTATTTTGGCTACGTCTGACTAGACTCAGCCAACCAAAATTGCTGCTGAGTCGACAGGAAGGCCGTAAAAAAACAGTCTTGTCGGTTGTGAATCGAACCAAGTGGTAATTTGATTTGATTTGATTTGATTTGATTTGGATTTGATTTACCCACATCCACAACTAAAGGTGATCTCGGGGTTTTTGGTAGGAATTTTAATTTTTCACGGACTGCCCTATAAACAGCTAAGGGATTTTTTTTTACGCACACAGAATGTTGCTATCTGCACACGGGACCTCCTCTTTATCGTCCGTCTCCGATGGGCCTAGGTGTCGATCCACCTATCTGGACCAGGGCGGTAGATTTTCTCGCAGAAGAAACCGAGAACATATTTCAACCGTTGGTGGGACTCGAACCGCAGCAGCAGCCCCCAGCAGCAAAGTGGTAATCAAACTGAGTGTGTTTGCCCAGTCATTGATTGAAAAAAGAAAAGCAAAGAAGAGAAGAAGCAGCAGCAGCAGCAGCTTTAGTTCGAATCCACAGCAGCAGCAGCAGCAGCAGCAGTCCAGAGCGGCAAACGTGTTGGCCAGCAGCAACAGTAGTAGTAGTCGTAGTAGCAGCGACAGCAACAACAACAGCAGCAGTGGTAAGAAGCATTGGTAGCAGTAGTAGTAGATGCCCTGTTCAAACGTTAGACTTTATGAGACAAGAGGACCAAACGTACATACATGTTTCGAGCCTAAGGATTACGGGTGGTTAACCACCGCATGTCATGGTTCACTTGTTCCCCCACCGCCATGCCTTAAAGCAAACCGGTCATTTCTTGCTATTGCCAGCGTGAACTCACTATGAAGAACAACCCTGAGACTTGAGATCCACTCCTTTAATTAAACAAAGTGACAATTTCCACGCTGCCTTAAACAAATGGAATTCTGAAACAGCAGAGAATTTGTGTCGTTTTTTTTTTTGTTGTTGCACTGAGGTGAATTCGACTGTAACATAAGATAACCTGATACTCTACAAAACTTTCAAGTTTACAACGTTGCAAACACATTCGGTTTGTGCGGTCCAGTGATTGTTTGTGATTATTATATATAGTGCGAATATTATAAACAACGCCAGGAATTTTCTTTTTTCTAACAAATCAGCGAAACAAAAGTTTTTGAATTCAACTTTCTCTTCACTCAAAGAGGAGGGTAAGATATTTGATTGGTGATGATAATAATAATATAATAATAATGATAATGATAATGATAATTTATTATTATGATAATAATAATAATAATAATAATAATAATAATAATAATAATAATAATAATAATAATAATAATAATAATAATAATAATAATAATAATAATAATAATAATAATAATAATAATAATAATAATAATAATAATAATATAATAATAATAACAATGATAATAATAATAATATAATAATATAATAATAATAATAATATTGATAATAATAATAATAATAATAATAATAATAATAATAATAATAATAATAATAATGATAATAATAATAATAATAATAATAATAATAATAATAATAATAATAATAATAATAATAATAATAATAATAATAATAATAAATAATAATAATAATAATAATAATAATAATAATATAATAATAGGATAATAATAATAATAATAATAATAATAATAATAATAATAATAATTCTAATAATGCTTTTTCATAGCATAAGATTTTGAAATTTAACATGAGGCGATAAAATTGTAAGATTCGTCGACATGAGATAAGATGAGATAAATGAGCAAATTTAAATTGTAAGACAAGATTTGTCTCTTGCGATAAAATTTGCAAACTCTCTCGACATGATTTTTCTTAGCTGTAAGTTCGATAAAATTTTCTTCAGCAATTATTTAAATTGTGTCGACATGATTTCTTATTAGCTTGTAAGTCGCTCTATTTTTAGCAATTATTTAAATTGTCTCTCTCTCTTTTCTCTTCAACCCTCAACACATGTAATGTTACTCGCTATACCTTTCACTCTTCAACGTAATGTTAACGACTTGTCATAATACCTGAAAACAATCAAATGGAATGTTCGTCGCTAGATTTTCTTCTTCAACGAAACACTTGTAACGTTTGTTCATATTTTTCTTCAACGACAACACATGTAACGTTTGTCGCTAAACTTTCTTCTTCAACGAACAACTACTTGTCTGTATTTGGGAGTTGCCGTGAGACAACGCTATGATTTTAAGAAATTTCAAATTACATAACGTTTGTCGCTATACAGCATTCAACGACAACACTTGTAACGTTTGTCCTATTCTCTTTTCAACGACAACACATGTAACGTTTGTCGCTATTTTCTCTTCTGCAACGACAACACATGTAACGCTATTACGTCCCTCTTCAACGTCAAAGAAAAGTTTGTCGCTATACAAACGACATGTAAATTTGTCACTATAATTCAATTCAATTCAATTCATAAACACATGTAACGTTTGTCGCTATACTTTCAATTCTTCAACGACAACACTCAATTCAATTCAATTTCAACGACAACACATGTAACGTTTGTCGCTATACTCTTTCTCTTCAACGACAACACATGTAACGTTTGTCGCTATACTTTCTCTCTTCAACGACAACACATGTAACGTTTGTCGCTATACTTTCTCTATGCGCTGAACTAGCTCACCAGTCATCACAGTAGTGCTATACATGTAACGTCATTAATACATTGTCACTGTCGGCTGTAGTGTTTGGTACCTGTTGATACGTAACTGTCTATTGGATTGAAGTCGCCGTAGTGACGTGGCGGATGGACCGAAGTGTAACAAACATCAAAGAAGAAAGCTCTCAAGCTGTCTGGACAGAGCTGACTTCAATGAAGCAGCGATTCCAGCCTTCTAGCCCAGACAGTTCTATAGCTGGTCTCACATTTCATTGTTTATACCATCGACATCGAGTCAGATAGTTAGGGGCGCAAATCATAGATTCAACACTTGACAAGATGTTCCCTGTCGCAGAGAGAAGTGTTTGCACTCAATTTACATATTTAATACCACGCACCTGTGACAAGATCAAAATAAGGCATTTTTTGGTTAGTCCAAGTTTTTGCCTTTTCCGCATGATTTGGATTAAGCGGATTAGACCGTACAATAGTGACCGCCTAAATGCCTGTCGCCATAATGCCTGTTTCGCTCAATGCCGCATTGTGGAAACCGACATTTTAATTATGAATTGCCATGCTTTTTCTTAGCACTTAAATTTCTAAATTATTTAATGTTTTCTTTAGCATTGAAACATCTTTAACTACGTCGACATGTTTTCCCTTTGCACTAAAACATCTATTTATTTCGACATGTTTTCTCTTTGCACTAAAACATCTATTCATTTCTGACATGTTTTCTCTTTTGCACTAAAACATCTATTCATTTCGACATGTTTTCCCTTTGCACTAAAACATCTATTCATTTCGACATGTTTTCTCTTTGCACTAAAACATCTATTCATTTCGACATGTTTTCCCCTTTGCACTAAAACATCTATTCATTTCGACATGTTTTCTCTCTTACACTAAAAACATCTATTCATTTCCACATGTTTTCTTTACACTAAACCATCTATTCATTGCCACGTTTTTCTCTTTACACTAAAACATCTATTCATTTCCACATGTTTTCTTACACTAAACCATCTATTCATTGCCACGTGTTTTCTCTTTACACTAAACCATCTATTCATTTCCACGTGTTTTCTCTTTACACTAAAACATCTATTCATTTCCACGTGTTGTCTCTTTACACTAAACCATCTATTCATTTCCACGTGTTTCTCTTACACTAAACCATCTATTCATTTCACGTGTTTTCTCTTTACACTAAAACATCTATTCATTTCCACGTGTTTTCTCTTACACTAAACCATCTATTCATTTCACGTTTTCTCTCTTTACACTAAAACATCTATTCATTGCCACATGTTTTCTCTTTGCACTTAAACATATAATCATTTCCACGTGTTTTTCTCTTATTCACTGCATCTATTCATTTCGAACTAAAACATCTATTCATTTCCACGTGTTTTCTTTTTACACTAAACATCTATTCATTTCCACGTGTTGTCTCTTTACACTAAACCATCTATTCATTGCCACGTGTTGTCTCTTTACACTAAACCATCTATTCATTGCCACGTGTTTTCTTCTTACACTAAAAACATATATTCATTGCCACGTGTTTTCTCTTGCACTAAAACATCTATTCATTGCCACGTGTTTTCTCTTTACACTGAAACATCTAATCATTGCCACGTGTTTTCTCTTTACACTAAAACATCTATTCATTGCCACGTGTTTTCTCTTTTGCACTAAAACATCTAATCATTACCACGTGTTTTCTTTTGCACTAAAACATCTATTCATTGCCACGTGTTTTCTTTGCACTAAAACATCGCAATCATTGCCACGTGTTTTCTCTTGCACTAAAACATCTATTCATTACCACGTGTTTTCTTGCACTAAAACATCTATTCATTGCCACGTGTTTTCTCTTACACTAAACCATATATTCATTGCCACGTGTTTTCTTACACTAAACCATATATTCATTGCTACGTGTTTTCTCTTTTGCACTAAAACATCTATTCATTGCCACGTGTTTTCTTAGCTTTAAAGTAATGTATGTAAATAGTGTCGAGTGATTTTCCTGACATTGACATAATAATGTATGTAAATTAATTTCAAGGGCTTTGTGCAACCTTTGGGGACACATGATCTTATTATCGACTTGCGTTTTCCAAAACTGACAAAACATGTAATTACTTTCTTAGCACTTAAGTTCATAACATTGAAGTATTTAGTTATTTCACATGTTTTCTCTTTGCACTGAAATATTTGTATGTGTCGAGGTGCTTTCTAACAGAGGTACATTTCTCATAGCGGAATTACATGTATGTAATTTGTGTCGACTGCTTTCTCCCAGCATTGAAATAACAGAGGTGAATTTCCCATAGCGGAATTACATGTATGTAAATATCCGCCGAGTGCTTCCTCCCCCTTTTTGTTTAGAGGTGCAGTTAAAACTCACAACGAAATCACCCATAGTAGGCTGTAACTGATATTGTTCTTAGTCCAATTGAGGTGGATGAAATACTCGAGGGACCCTATGTACCAGTGCAGTCCACGATAAAAAGTCACTTGGTGTTTTGAAACGCTGATCTGGACCCGAAACGGTCATCGATTGTCTTTGATTTTAGGTGCGAAGAGTTGTGACAAGTAAGAAAAGGTTACATTTTCCTGCTATACAACTCAAAACAAGGTAAATCCTAGAGGATTTAATGCAGTTTTATATAAGTTTAATACACACATCAAGAACAAACAAAAACAAGAGCATGATTTAATTAAATGTTTTTATATGGGTCTCCCATTTAATTCCAAACACAAACATTTGCATTTCAAATATAACGAATAAGGCTGTATAATATATTACCGTTATTATAAATGCTATACAGTTTTGAGCCACGAAACCAGTAGTTAATATAATTTTATACAAGCCTGGCTTGAAACTTCAAGTAAATATTACTTAGCTATAATATTCACCTATCTTCCCATGTATCATTCGTTTATCTTCCCATATAACATTCGTCTATCTTCACATAACATTCGTCTATCTTGTCATATAACATTCGCCTATCTTCCGGTATAACCTTCAGTCATCTTCCGATATAACATTCGTCTATCTTCTCATAAACATTCGTCTATCTTCCCATATAACATTCGCCTATCTTCCGGTATAACCTTCGCC